>JASPKP010004613.1:10000-12500 GCA_030674155.1 Stramonita haemastoma | reverse complement strand
CACCATGAAGGCGAAGTGTGCTGGCCACTACCCAAGGAAACTGACCATTAACAATTCACATGTGTCTCTAAATAAAAACAAAAGGCTGGGAGATCATCTACTTACCACTCCATCACAAAAAAAACCCCAACAAAAAACAGTTCAAATACAAAACAAATGAAATTTTATGTCAGTTTTGAAGCAGTTTTCAAAATAAATGAATACATACGCTCTGCTGGAGACCGTGGGCTGTCCATTTTGTTCCTGCTCTCTGCTGCTTCTGGTCAGTCTGGTTGCTGTAGTGTTGTAGGTAAGAATGACTCCATGTGGATGTCTATGCCTATTTATAGGCAGTACACCGGCGGAAAGAAGCCTCGGTATAAGACCGGAAATATCCACACTTCCACTTCCGGTATGTAGTGGAAATTTACATTAGGGCCTACACTGGTTTCTCCACACTTAGGCTACACACCAGTGTTTTACTTTTCCTTCTATTTTGATATATATATATATATATATATATATATATATATATATATATATATATATATATATATATATATCACTCTTGCATTCGCACTGCAGTCCTAAGCCATCCACAGGAACAAAATTTTAAAAAACGCTTTATTTTTTTAGTAAGATTCAGCGATTTTGCACCAATTTTGTAGGGTTGAACTTTTAAAATGTTTCATTAAACACTGTACCCCCTCACTCCTTTGTCATAGAACCACGTAGTTTAAACAGACCACATGGTTTGAACAGATTGTATTCACGAAAAGTTTCACAAAAATGCAAGCATACCTTGACAGGTCAGCAAGTAAACTTATGATAGACCTGTCCTATTTACCTGCATACATACATTGTGAGGGATGACTTCACATTACAACAGATGACATACACAGTATACTATTACTAACAGTTGGGTATGTATTAGTTTTAAGCATTTGAGCAAACTTAATGGAAAAAGTCGTTTCCAATGGATATTTGACATACCAAAGAGTCATCTGTTTGGAACTGTGCAAAAAGATGTATACAATATTTTTTTTTTTTTAATTGCAGGAATAGATTAGAAAAGTCATCACAATTTTAGAATAACGATAATAATGATATTAATAAAAAAAATAATGATAATAATGTATCAATAATAACAACGGTGATATGTAAAACAATGGTGATATGTATAATTGTTATGATTACAATGACGATAACTATAGCTGTAACAAGGAGAAGAATGAAGTGAAAATGTGGTGGGGAAAGTAGATTTAAAATGGCGAGCAGAGATTGATTTTTTTTAATATCGAGGATAATGGAAGAGAGAGAGAGAGAGAGAGAGAGAGAGAGAGAGAGAGAGAGAGAGAGAGAGAGAGAGACAGACAGACAGACAGACAGACAGACAGACAGACAGACAGACAGACAGACAGACAGACAGACAGACAGACAGACAGACAGACAGACAGACAGAGACAGAGAGAAACACAGAGAGAGAGAGAGAGAGAGAGAGAGAGAGAGAGAGAGAGAGAGAGAGAGAGACAGACAGACAGACAGACAGACAGACAGACAGACAGACAGACAGACAGACAGACAGACAGACAGACAGAGACAGAGAGAAACACAGAGAGAGAGAGAGAGAGAGAGAGAGAGAGAGAGAGAGAGAGAGAGAGAGAGACAGACAGACAGACAGACAGACAGACAGACAGACAGACAGAGAGACAGAGACAGAGACACAGAGACAGAGACACAGAGAGAGAGAGAGAGAGAGAGAGAGAGAGAGAGAGAGAGAGAGAGAGAGAGAGAGAGAGAGAGAGAGAGAGAGAGAGAGAGAGAGAGAGGCAAAGGCAAGATTTGGTATGAAGACTGGATGGGGTGTTGACACATGGATGCACTTCCCACTTTGTAACCTAAACTGCAGATGGATAGGCATTTTATTGACATACACACAAATGTAGAATTCCAAATAGAATATTCTCTGCAGCAAAGACACTGGCACAAGACCAGCGTAAAGGGATTATAAGACACACAAAAAATGTGAGTCCATTCAGCTGTTTTTAAAACGATTTATTTGTAGAGTAAATCTATGAACTGTTTCGAAAATATGAGTGTTAGAGTCCACGACATAGGTGAGGGGAAATCTCTACCTTTTAACTTTTAACGTCAATAGCTCATCAGTGAAGGATTAGGAGATTATCTCTACCTTTTAACTTTTAACGTCAATAGCTCATCAGTGAGGGATTAGGAGATTATCTCTACCTTTTTTACGTCAATAGCTCATCAGTGAGGGATAAGGAGATCATAGTCTGGCTTCCTTATCTCCTCATCTCATTTCAAAGGGCAGTTACTTTGTACGGGGGAAAGGTTGTTGATTGAATCACGCTGTATTGTTTGATATTGTGTAGATTGGGGAGCTTATCAATCTAGTCAGGCATTCGTGTTGTACTTCTCAGGTTGAAAAGTTTGCTGGTTTAACAAAATCAAGCTTCAAGTGTTTATTTAAAGGATTGGTAGTTTAGGGCTGGTGGGGAAG
>JASPKP010004613.1:0-5000 GCA_030674155.1 Stramonita haemastoma | reverse complement strand
GGGATGGACAGTATATTGGTATTTCAGGCGAAACTATATCTGTTGCCCAAATTTCAGCGAAAAAAACAAACCCAAAACCAAAAGAAAAAACAAATCCAAAAGAAAAAACAAGGATTTGCTTACAGTTGCAGTTTCAGCTTTTGTTATCTTTTATAGTTTTTGATATATGTGACTTACATGTGGGATATCAGCTGCCACATTTTATTATTTGAAGTGAACAATATCGTAAAACATTCGCATTCATTTGCACGTGTTTGTCAGCTTAGAATAGTGTCATTTTAGCCATTTGTAGTACAAAGTCGTTTGAACCACGAACAGTAACTCTTCAGATTTGTTTGCTCGGTGTTGTTGTTAGTCATTTCATGCTCGATTTATTGATGTTATGAGAAAATAGGGTCAGATATTGTGAAAAAAATGCCTAACGATCGGAATGGGGGGAACAAATATTCGAAAAAGAGGAACGTTCATCGTGATCAAAGTGTTCTGTGTCCATCGAGCGTGAAGAAAGCACGGGTCGAGTCGCCTGCTTGCACATGGCTACAGTGAGTGCTTACTGGTTAAGTCTAGCGTTGGAAAACGAAAGTAACACATGTGCCCTGCCCAAGACTTCTTAAAAAAAAAAAAAAAAAAAGTTACAGTGGAAGCAGAACATAATTTTTAAAAGATTATGATGATAGCAAGTTAAACAGTGATGGTAATGACAGTGAAAACACTTGCAATTACCTATCTCAGTAATGAGTATCTGTGCTTGCTGGAAGTAGAAGTATGCATATGACACAGTTGAGTGAAATATACTGAAAATATTAATCTCATTTTCTGTGTAAACATTGTGGACACAGTGTCACATTGATGGAAACTGCTACAGTGCTAGGCAATGATTAGATAGTGTTCTAGGGTAGACTGACAGAAAAAAACTAATTGACAAACTAAAAACAGTATGGAATTGCTAGTTGAGCAAACAAAAATAATTTGATCAAGATATGGGAAAATATGTGGGCTGTGGATTTTCACCATCTTTCAACTGACGACAATCCACTACATCATTTGTTGTACCCAAACTGTCTATAAAAGAAAGCAGAAGTCAATTATGAATTACATCTCTTCAAACATAAAACCAGTGTACCAAGTGCTGTCATGGAGACCATCAAACCAGTGTTCAAAGATCTTGCCAACACTGAACTTTTGCGAAAATGCCTGGATGGAGGCTTATACTCAAATTCTAATGAGTCGGTCAGTACATAATTTGCAAACTAGCACTATCCAAAAAGAAAAAGTCATGGCTTGACAAATCAACAGTGAACACAGCTGTTTCATCAGAGGGAGTTTTAATGGTGCTGAAACCTTGCAAAAGTGATGAGGAAGTTGAACCTTGAAGTGATTCTATCACATCGTAGCTGATGACAGGAAATTCTGAAAATCTGATCTAAAAAAAACAACAAAAAACAAACAAACAAATGAAATCAAACAACCCCAACCCCCCCCCCCCCCTCCTCCCCCCCCTCAACACCACCACCAACAACAGCAAAATATCTTCCTCTCTGGATGTGGAATAATCACAAATTTTCTTTTTTTTATATTTTTTTTCCAGAATCAGGCGCCTCTTCCAACACGGCAACAGCCAACCAGAGCAAACAGGTCTGATTTAAAAAAAAAAAAAAAATTTTAATTGGATTATGGAAAAAGAAAATTTTTTTTTTTTAATTCTTTTTAAATAAATGATAATTAAAAAAAAAAAAAATAACAGCAAGGTAAGGGGTTTTTTTTTTGTTTTGTATTGAATCTTTAATTAAATAATTTTCAAAATGATTGGAAAGTTGTAAGTGGTTACCTGCACTTGTTTACTCGAATACGTTTTTCCTCAATAAGAAAAAAAAAATCAGGGAAAAACGTATATCTCGAGTTAAGCCTGATGCCCTTAAATACACTGGACGTAGGCTGTGTATGGCATATGTTTAGAAAAGGCCTCCAGTTCATTTATAAACGGCAATGAAAGAGTCACACGTCTAGTAGTTTAGCTTGATGCCCTCGAATATACGAATATACTGGACGTAGGGGGTCAGCACATAGAAACGCAGTGCTCAACATCTCCAATCTGTGTGATTGGGGTTCATGATGATTAAAGAAACAGTGGGTGTTCACAGCGCACAAATCCAACATTGCTCAGTCAAGAGTGCTAAACTTAGCATGCTCTTTCCTTTTACCTAGTCCAAGTGGAGTCAGTTCCTGCTATTCTTAGCACAGCTGGGATGGGATAGAATAAAATAGATTATAATATCAGCTGAAAGTAGCCCTTTTTATTTAAGATTTATTTATTTGTAAATTATTTTTAGCGGAGAGTACTAGCTGAACGTAGGGGGGAAATTGACAGTTGTGTGTTGTAGAAGGATTGTCAGTTTTTCTTGGGGTTTTATTTCACAGATGCTACAGGGCAGTCCCACAGGGGAGAAAAACTTCGCTCTTCTCTGTCTAGCAAAGGTCGCCTCCTGCCAAGAGCGGGCCAAGCCCCTGTCCCAGGTGTCCGACAAGCTAAAGGTCATTTATATAATATATATAATATATAATATATATATATATATATATATTATTATAATATATAATACTATATATGTTGCCCAGTGTTTTCTAAGTATACTACTATTCTTTGTTGGTGACCATTTGCTGACATTTTTTTTATGTGCACCCACACCCATGCACTCATGCGTGTATTGTGTGTATTCATTTATTTTTTTATTTATTCTTTTATATTGAGGATAATGGAATAAGCAATCATATGCTTTTTTTACATCCAGTCCCTGGTGTGTATGCCAGTTTTGTAAATTCATCTGTTCCCACCGGCACAGGATGGCCTACTCTTATGAAAAGCGGAACAGGATTTAACATGTGCACAAGATGTTCTGCGTGTATTTGCACACGGGGCCTCGGTTTATAGTCTCAATCTGAAAGACTTTTGGGGGAGTAGAGGGAGCACTGATGCTAACTCCAGAGGAAAAATTGAACCTGGGTCGTCAAATTGCGAGCGCAATGTTCTGACCACTAGGCTGTCCCGTCCCCCTGTGTGTGTGCATGTGTGTGTGTGTATGTGTGTGTGTATGTGTGTGTGTGTGTGTGTGTGTGTGTGTGTGTGTGTGTGTTGCACATGCGCGCATTTGTGTGTGTGTGTGTGCGCGTGCGTGTGTACGTGCGAGAGCACTCGTGTGTGTGTGGTGGGACGTGTGTACATACATATGTGTGAAAGCCTCTAAAAGCCTCTAAAACATTTCAACATGGAAATCAATGCAGAGAAGACCAAACTGACAACCAATAACACCAAGAGCATCAGCTCTAATATCAGGGTTAATGACCAGAAAACTGGGAAAAGGGTTTTAAAGCTTCAAGTATTTGGGAGCTGTTGTATCAGACAAGGGGTTCAAGCCAGAAGTAGTATGCAAGATTGCACAGACAATAACACACTGTCAAAACTGAACACCATCTGGAAAGATGAAAATATCTCACTCAACTCCAAGATCAGACTAATGCACTCCCTTGTCATATCCATATTCCTGTATGCCTGTGAATCATGGACCATGACTGCAGATTTGGAGAGAAGAGTACATGCGGTAGAGATGAGATGCTTCCAGAGACTCCTTGGCTCTCCTACAGAGACCATATAAGCAACGAAGACGTGCATAACAGAATCCAGCAAACCATTGGCCCTATGAAAAACCCATCAATCGTAAAGAAGAGTAAACTTAAATGGTACGGGCATGTCACAAGATCAAAAGGACTTGCAAAAACAATACTGCATGGCACTGTCCAAGGAGGAAGAAGAAGAGGCAGCCAAGGAAGAGATGGGAGGACAACATCAGTGAATGGAACCTGTAACTCACAAAATTTGAGAAAGGCAGAACAGAGAGAGGAAGGAGGGAATTGGTTGTCAAGTTTAGGAGTGCCCCCATGGTTGACAGACTAAGGGGTAGATAGTAGATTAGAATGTGTGTGTGGGCGCGCGCGCACGTGCAAAGCATGTGCATACTTGTCGGTATGTGTATATTTTTGTGTTACATACATGGACATGTGTGTGTGTGTGGTGGTGTGGTGTGTGTGTTGTGGTGTGTGTGTGTGTGTGTGGGGTGTGTGTTAATGAGGCAGCAAGCATGCTGCTTGTTGTGGTGTGGGGTGGGCTTAATTTTTTTTTTTTTTTTCGTCTCTTCACAAAAAAGTGAATTAACAAAATGTTGATGCAGGATGCATGTTTGGATGTTCCATGTATTTACATGCACAGGTGGGATTGTGTATGCATTCACCACATATTTTACCAATGTCTTAAAGATGTAATAATACAATGTGTCGTGGGTGTGTGGTGTGTGTGTGTGTGTGTGTGTTGTTGTGTGGTGTGTGTGTGTGGTGAGGGCGTGTGTGTGTCTTTCAGTGAAAATCTATTGCCCTAACAATCTTATTCAGTTTAAAAAAAAAAAAATAAAAAGGTCCCGAGGACAATATGCGCACCATCATAATGTAACTAATGTGGGGTAAAAAATAATTCAGGTGAAATGAGATATAACAAGTGTAACAGAAAAAAAATATTACAATAAAAAATACAAATAAAAAATGATTTTGATATAACAAGACATTCAATCTACACCTTTATCAGTTAAAGGAAAAGGGTGGGATTATATCCCTGATTCAGAAGCTGGCTTGTAAAATGTCGTTTCAAAAAGGAGGGAGAGAAAAACTGTCCTCACTACAGAAAATAGCAGGGACCACCCCTTCAATGCAAACCAATTTTGCACCACAACCCACAGTCATTTAAAACCCTTTTTCAAAGAGTGGGTGAATGGCAGGGAACAATTGTTTTAAAATGGACACTCAAAAAAATATGAGTGTTGATATTGTTCACCACATAATTATATTTTCTCACAAACTTTGTCTGGGATGCATTTAACTTAAGTCTATTAATGAACAGATAGTTGACCACACTCGGAATTTTCTAATCAAAATTGAGAGAAAGATATGATAAGCTC
>JASPKP010004612.1:7500-17312 GCA_030674155.1 Stramonita haemastoma | reverse complement strand
GACTGACACAGACAGTGACACAGGCGCTAGAAAATAACCCTAGGCCTATTTCCTGCGTGGCTTCGTGCCCAAGAAAGCGAGTGGCAGCAGCTCGGCAGTCAAAGTCTGAGAGATTTGCGTTCAATTTAGATTTAGTTTTGCTGCCGAACAACCCCCCCCCCCCCCCCCCCCCCCCCCCATCCCCTCACTGAATAGTTTCGTTTTGTTCACAGTACGTACCGGATTTTATTTTCTGGGACCGATTTTGGGGAGTTGGTCAAGATATCTCTGAAATGGCAACTCGCAGTACCGGTTTTAAAAAATCCTAGCGCGAACCCTGATCTATATTTTCTTGGTTGCAGCGGGCCAGGAGTTCTTGGTTGGAGATGGTCTCAGGCCAGAAGATGCGCAGTATTCTCCTGAGATTCTTCGTGTGGAATGTAGACAGTTTGTTAATGTCTGACCACTTAACTATCCCACAATCTGATGGTTTCAGTTAAAGGTACAGTCCATTGTGTGATCTGCAACGCTTCACTAATCTGAGGTTACCTTGTTTTCAGAGTATGACGCACTGGCCAAAGTGATACAGCAACATCCAGACAGACAGGAGACAACACGGTTAGTTCTTTTGAGATTTTGTCACTTCTTTTTTTTTTTTCAGTTACATGATAGAATGGGCACAACAGTTTTGAATGCTCATATACATAGCTGTACACCATGTATTTGTGTATGCACACCACTCAATTGAAAACAAACATGTGCATGGTCATTCTCATTTATAGAATTTGGGTAGAATAAACACATGAAATGCAGTTTTTGTAGGGGGGAAATGTGTGTGCATACCATTTCATATACAGACTCGCACACATTGGTGCTTCAAAGTTTTGTCAAGTTTTTAATTGTAGTTGGGGTATGGAGAATTTCAACATCATCCAAAGGACAGCATTCCGCAAATGGCCAAGTAAAAATCATATGCATGTGAATAATGATGAAAATGGCTGTAGCCCAAGTAATAATCAAATGCTCTTGAACAGTGATGAAAATGACTGCAGTATGTATAGATGGGTTGTATATGGCAACATTCTAGTAGCTCCTGCAACAGCAATGGAACTATGCTTATTAGCGAGTGCCTTTCAAATGGACCATTCCAGCAACATGGAGAGAGGAGGGGGGGTCTGCTGCATGGGTAGCACCTTGAGTTCCTTACTTACTTGCCCAGGCTTTGCGCTCTAGGCTCTAGAGCGCAACTTAACACTCTTCTAAGACCGACAGATGCCCACCTATGTATCAGTGCTTTTTTGTTTTTAATCAGTGTTTTAATTGTCCTGTATTGGTTTTACAGTTACTTCTTACTCCCTGTATGTCAACAACAACAAATTAAAAAAAAAAAATTTTGGATAAATTTTTTTGTTGTTTGTTTTAAATACTCACTGTATGTGTATATGTATGTAATTGTGTGCATGTGTGTGTGTGTTGTCTGCTTGCAGGCAGCTACAAAGCTTGGATAAAGAACTGAAGTCATTTGCAGACACCAAGGAAAAACTGGAAGAAAAGGTAAGCCAACAGTGATACTATTTACATGATTTTCCAGATTTCAGAATAGAATTTCCTTTCCTCATTTGCGTGTAGGTTAACAGTTATTGGAAATGGTTGGGTTTGACCTCTTCTGACGTCTCTAACAATGGTTCTTCCAGGTCAAGGTTTTTTTTAGTTTTAAAAAATATATATATATTTATTTATTTATCCATTACAAGGATAATGGAATAAGCACTCGTGTGGCTTTTTACATCCAGTTCCTGTGTAAATTTTGTCATCCATTCCCACTGGCACACAATGGCCTACTCTTCTGAAAAGCAAAAAGGTTTTAACGCATAAGCAAGATGTTCTGTGTGCATTCGCACACATTGGTGCTTCAAAGTTTTGTCAAGTTTTTAATAGTCTCATCTGAAGGACCTTAGAGGGTAATGGAGTCAACACTGATGTTAACCGCATATGTGCGTGCATGTGACGTAGAGTATTGTCGATTTTAAAACACTTTGTTACTTTTGGCTTTTTGTTTTGTTTAACAATGAATGCGGTGTATTTGTAATTTTAAAATGCCACTCGTAATTTCTCAAGTTAAGATTTTAAAGTATTCTTAAATCTTGAGTCTTAACTCCAGGGGAAAATATCCCCTTGAACGGGCTTTGAACACAGGTTAGCAGATCATAAACGCAATGCGCAACGCTCTTAACCAACCAGGTTATCCTGTCCAGGTTGTGCAAGCCAAATATTCTTTGCAGCAAAGTGCATCAAATGCTGTCTTCATAAGATTTTTTTTTTTTTAATCTTTGCAAAATCATGTTGTTTTTCAATTTAACATCGATTCACAATAAGTGATATCAGACACATATATTTGCAAAATCATTTTCATAATGATATTGGATCTTAAATTGATCACCTGCACTAGTATTTCTCCATTATTGTTTGTCATTGTGTTGGTGCAATTTGACAAGATGACAACCCTGATATGGCCTGTGTGGTCGGCAGGGCTGTAAACATGACTGGATTGGATTGGTGTTTGTGCAGTATATCTTACTCAGGTTTTGATAGGCTTTGTTCATAATTTTGGGGGGGGGGGGATTTTTCTACCTTGTCTTTATCCATAGTTATGTCAAGAAGAAGAAAAAATGCTACATTGTTCCAGCTAGCAGAGCGTACGTGACGCTCCACCACATGAGTCACATTGCACCAGAAGTTAATTTTTAGTTATTGACATGCTATTAATTTGCTATGAAATGGCTATACAACACAAATAGCATACTGAAAATCGAACAATTCTATTAAAAGTTATTACAAATTGAAATAATAGACTGCAGGAAATGTCAGAATGAGAAATTGACAAGTTTAGCATCCTAATAGGTGGTCAGAGCGAGGGCTTCGTTATTTTCAAAGCGCGTTTAAAGGCATAAGGAAACAGAATTATGCCTTGATATTTCACTACAAGGTACAATAACTGCTACATAATCAATCAAAATGTCAAAATCAACAACCTCTTCCCCACCTGTCTTTAATGGCTCCTAGCGGAAGAGCGACTCATTTTGTGGTGGAGCGTCACATATGATGAGCATTTTCAAAAAATGTTTTTTGGTTTATTTTTCCAGCTTGAACTACGACGCAAACAGTTTCTGGTGCTCATCACCTCCATCCATGAACTACAGAGAATTCTGGAAGGTCAGTATTCTGTTTAACTCTGTGTGTGTGGGGGGGGGGGTGCGTGAATGTGTGTGTGTGTGGGGGGGGGGTGCGTGAATGTGTGTGTGTGTGTGTGTGAGCGCATGTGTGTGTGTGTCTGTCTGTTTATCTGTGTGTGTGTGTGTGTGTGACCAATGTGCTGTGAAGAAGAAGAAAAACAAATACAAGTACATGAGTTATTATGCAAACCAGAGACCCTCCAGAACCTTTAGGATGAGAATTTTTAATTCTGTACATATTTGTATTACACTTCAGAGAAAAGTATGTTTGATTTTGTTTTGTATTGTGCTGCTTTTGCCTTTTTTTCAATTGAAGTAGAAAGTGTTGATGTATGTTGTCTGTTCAATCAGGTGAAATGTTGATTTAGTTTGTTTCATTTTGGTTGTTTTTTTTATTTCTAGGTATTACTACCAAGGTTCATGAATCACAAGGTATATTCAGGGGGAAGGACACAAACAAAATGATGATCAGGAAACAACACAGAGACAATGTACATACCCTATCCAGAACAAAGGTTGATCTACTTAAATGGACACTTTTCACCATACACACTTTGGTTTAGAATCTCAGCCTTAGGAACAGTGGAGTCAGTACCAAAATTAATTGCAGGGAAAACCCCGCTAAACAGATACCTGTTATACATGCAAACTTCTCATCCAGTGTGCAGTTTCAATCTCACAGTGATTTCCAGGTGAGATGAGTGAGTCAAAGTGTACATTCTGGGTGACCCCCAGAGTGTTAAGCCGGGGAACGCACAACAACAACAGATACCTCAAAAGAGACTCAAACCTGTGCACTTAGTTCTTGTCAGATCACAAGGACATCACTTTAACCGCTGGATTAGGAAGTTGAAATAAATCTTGAGGAAAAAATATTGAGATGAAGATGGTAGTTGGTGAAAGTGAACACAGATAAGACTTTGCACATTACTTTACACTATAGTGTCAATAAACAGGAGCAGGCTGGGTTTTTTGGTGTTGTTGAAGTTGTTTTTGTTGGAGAATTGTTGGTGTGTTTTTTTATGAGGGATGTAAGTAATTTTGTTTCGTATCGTATGTGTGGTGTGTTTTTTTTTCTATTGTTCTTCCTAATGCTGTGATTTTACAGTGATTGCAATGTTTCTGCTTACACCTGTGTATGTTTTTGGTCATGGTTTTTTTTTTTCATCTGCAGAATCTACCACAAAAGGTGATGTAGAATGGTTCTGCAAAAAAAAAAAAAAAAAAGAAAGAAAAAGAAAACAAAATTCCTGGGTTGTTATGGTTTGGCCATTATGTTTGGTTTTGCTTGGAATGGCCGGGCTTGTGACTCAGTTAGTGTGAGGAAGCTGTTGGATCATGCACTGCAACTGTCATTTTGTCTCTTTCCCTTATAAATGTGAACACAGACACATTGATCTTCACACTGTGTGTGCATACATGGGAGGGGATAGCCTGGTGGTTAGAATGATGCGCTTGTGATCCGCTGACCTGGGTTTGAATTGTGTTGAAGACGATTTCTCCTCTGGAGTTAATATCAGTGCTGACTCCAGTCCCCCCCCAAATCCTTCAGATGGGACTATTAACCGATGCCATGAATGCAAATGCATGTAGAACGTCTTGCGCACATGTTAAATCGCGTTCCGCTTTTCGGAAGAGTAGGCCATCCTGTGTCGGTTGGAACAGATGACAAAAAGTTACAAAACTGCATACACACGGGGACTGGATATAAAAAAGCACATGAGTGCTTATTTCATTATCCTCAAAATTTGTCAAGTTTAAGAATAAAGAATACATGTTCATTCATGTATTCTTACAGGCACACATACATACGCATCTGCACATACAGTTAGAGTGTAGTGCACATATAACCCAAGGAGCTCACTTGGGTTGATACATACACATTTTACATATGTGTATAAATTATGCAGACAGGAACATATGTGCTTATCGCTTAAGCATACAAATGCATGCATAAGCACACACATGCACACATGCGCACGTGCGCGCGCACGCACACACACACACACACACACACACACACACACACACACACACACACACACACACACACAACCATTCACACATACACATACGCATAAGTGCACATACGCATTCAAACATGCACACACACTCAAACAACATGCAGGCACACACTTTATGTACGTAACTGATAGCTTGCAACACCACATGCTTATTTTCGCTGTTGTGGGAACGCAGTTTCAGTTGAAGCTTGTGCACTGGAAGTTTTATTTCCCCCGCTGTTTAGAAAGCTACGCTCGGTTTTCAAGGCCAGTGCATGCTACGCTGTGTGCGATTGTCCTAATTTGTAATCAACATGTCTACCCCTGCCTGTTTTTTCAAAGGAACAAGATCTTTTAGGAACTGTCTATATTTTGTGACATATGTTCATGAACTTTCTGAAAATTTGGGACTCACAGAGAGTGGCATCCAGAGTTGATCACACATGTAACCAAAGAAAAATTACTGTTCTTTTGTTGTTGTTTTTCCTTTCCTTGGCTAGAACTCAGAGGTTTACCAAGCTTGAGATTTTGCATAGGCAACCAAGTATGTGTGTGTGTGTGTGTGTGTTTATTTCATCTTTTCTCTATTTTTCCTTTTATTTCGAGGACGATGGGATAAGCACTTACATGCTTTTTTACATTTGGTTCCTGTGTACATGCAGTTTTATAAATATTGCCATCCATTCCTACCAACACAAATGGCCCACTCTTCTGAAAGATGGACCAGGTGTTTATGTGCGCACAAGGTGTTTGTTTGCACAATGGAGCTCAGTTTATGGTCTCATCTGGCATGTTTGTTTGATTTCATTTAAGTCTCTTTCACAAAATTTGTCTTTTTGTGTGTTAGTGTGAAACTAATTAAGCACTTAACAGACAGAAGGAACATAGTCATGTTAAAGTTCTTGCCCTGATTACAGAACAAATAACAGTAACCAGACATTTGTGGATGTGAATGTATCATGTACTAAAGAAACTGTGAATTTGGGCAGTGTTTACATATAGTGCATATGAAGAACATATTCTGATCAGATTTCTCAGGTGTGTTTTACTATCAGTTTAAAAAGGTTTTGCCTGAGCTTAAGAATAATTCCTTAACTATTGTGGAGACTATAGAACACAGGATTTATCTTGCACTCAAGTTGTTTTGTCTATAGTGTAAAACTTGAATACAGGGAATACTGCTCAAGAGTTAAAGAAAGCAAGTCGAGAACACTAGGAGATTCAGGGTTGGGGTTTTTTTCATAGCTGTAATGCTTTCCAAGTCTTTTTATTTTGAATGTCTTTAACATAAGGTTTTAAAAAATATATATTGCATCATGCTTAACTGATATTTAATTGTAAAATCATCATATCATACTGGATTTTTAGTTTTGATTTTTCTTGAGAGAGCAGGAGGGAAGTGAGGGCATTGGGTGTAAAAAAAATGTGTGTATGAATGAGCTTTTAAACTTTAATATTTAAATGCTCTGTGAGAGTGTGTATATGGTGTCAGTGTTTGGGGGGGTTCTTGTCTTGTGGACTGCACAAAGTAATTAAGCAAAGCTTTACAATGAGTCACATTTGTTTTCCCCATCCATCAGTTTCACTCTTAGATAACATCACTGTGATATTTTGCTGGATTATGTCATTAAGGGTGACTGTGAGTGAGGGATGGAATATCAGTTAATAATTTACATATCCAAATGTTACTGCATCTCTTTCCATCCTGACTTGGGTAATCTGTGTGGTTTCTATTCCTTCTTGTCTTAAAAGACCTTGTATATGCACAGCATCTTTTTTTTTCGCTTCTTTTCAGATGCATAGTTCTAAAAATGGTAAGCTAATCAAATGTCACTGATTTTTGTTGTTGTTGTCTTTAAACTTGTTTCTGTATTATTTTTTCAAAATGTGTTGTTTTTTTCCTTTTAAATTGCAGAGGATGAAAGAAAGGAGGAGGAAATGGATGCCAGCTGTTCATGAATTCAGTGAAGAACGCATCATCTATACGACATCATTAAGGATTCATTTGCCTTTTCTTTGTTTTGTTTTTCTTTCTTTTTGGAGGGGTGGGGAAGGGGAGGGTGTATTTTGCTTTCAAAGACTGAAGAAGAGAGGGTGGAAACTCTTGACATTCATTGTGTTTGATTGTTTTTATTTTGAAAATAAATGAATGTTGTGTAAAAAAATTTTTAATCTGTTTTGTTCTTAGAAAGAATGGACTAATGGATATATATCATGCATGGGTTGTGTCAGAGATAAAATATGTTTGTGCCATTTGTTATATTATTGTATGTCAGTTTAACCTTTCCCATCACTCTCCGTACCCACTCATTCTTAAGTCACATGTCTATTGGGCCCCTTAACAGCATAGTATAGAATGAGATTTAGCCTATGCGACCATTGGCCCACCATTAAGGTAGCCGTATTCCAACTTCTAAACACGATACATTTTAACACGATGCATACATTTTAAAAGTGTCATCATCCATTCCTACCAGCTTGCAATGACCTCTTCTTCCAAAATGTGGAACAGGCTTTCAATGTGTGAGCAAGATGTTCTGCATGCATTTCCACATGGGACTTCGATTTACACTGTTTACAGTCTTATCCGAAAACCTCTCAGAGGAGTGGAGAGGAAAAATCCCCTCAGAGGGTGCCTCATTGGTAGCTCGAACCCGGGCTGTCAGGTCATGAACGTAACACTAACCACTAGGTTATCCTGCCTCCCCACCTCCCCCACCCCCACCCCCACCCCCATAACATATACAATTACGACAGTTTTCTCTGTGTGATACTTGGGATATTTTTCTCAGAGGAGAACTCTTCACCCTAGCACATAGCTCCCCTGTTATTGTTTGTTTGTTGAGTTTTTTCCTGTCGGTGTGTACATTTGTTTGCCAACAGGATAGGCTTTCAAAATGGAATTTTCCAGAGACATGTACATCTCATGTTGCTATAAATTCTTTCTTGTACTGAAAGCATTTTACACATGGGACCCAGTTTATTATCTTACGTGACAGGCACTATAACCAAGTGGTTAGGACCGCTTAACTTAAATCCCATGGGTCTATGAAATGCTCGGTTCAAATCTCAGCAGCATCTGGTGAATTAAGGGTGGGGATTTCTACAATCTCTCACGTCAACTTTAAATACAGACCTGCCAGTGCCTTCATTCCCTGTGTGTGTGTGTATATGTACATGCAGAAGATCAGATATATGCGTGTTAAAGGTCCTGTAATTCATGTCAGTGTTTGATGGGTTATGGAAACACAAACATACCCAGCATGCAACCTGTATGATGAAATGAGCTGCTCTGAAGTCAAAATGTGTCAGCTGAGGCCAGTAGGCAGTGTCACAAGAACAGAGGACCAGGCAATATGCATCCTGCCTAGTAAGGGAAAACATAGAGAGAAATATCATCTCAAACAGTTTTCTTTGATTGAGGGTATTTTTTGTGTGCCTTGGCTAGAGTTCTAAGGTTCACCAATGGTGAGATTTTTGCTTATGCAACTGTCTTTGTCCACCATTAAGGTAGTCACATTCCTTTCTCGGGGATGGATGACATTATAAATCAAGGTCCCAAGAGCAAACTCATGCAGAACATTTTGCACACATATCAAAACTCTGTCTTGTCTTCCATAGAAGAGTACACCAGCTATGGACAGTAGGACAGATGACATGAACACGCCTGGTATGCACGTTCATACCACCGCTGCCAAAGAACCAGTTGTTATGGTGTAAGACATGATCATGGCAGACAGAAGCATTACTGTCATATAATCAGCATTCCACTCCATTCTGACAGAAGACCTGAAAATGAAAACAGATGTTCCCCTGTGGGGATGCCGGGGGCCTGTCAGTATAAATAATACCCCCACCTTCTGGAAATTCTGTACTAGGAATTTCCTCTTTTCTATCCCACTCTCTCTGTTTGTCCCTTGTAGTTTCTTTCCTGTCACTGCCTTCTTGTCTTATTTTCTGCCTTCTTGGTCCATTCTCCAGACTTTTTTCCAGAAAGATTTAAAACATAGCAATTCTCTCCCATGCAAAAGTCGGATGCACTGGGCATTTTCACCCATATGACAGGCAATAGTTGCTGTCTGGGTATTTGACAAAGAAGAAGAACAGATTTTTGTGAGATGAGTTTGAAAACTTTCTAACATACTCGCTCAGAAACACACTTGACAATGTCTCAAAACAGTCTGTACCAATTTGACGCTGATGCAGCCATCTTTTTTTGTCAACTTGTCTCTGTGGGTGTTGTTGATGTTGTGCATTCCACAGCTTGACACCCTGGGGATCACTCAGAATATGCACTCTGACTCACTAATCTCTCAAGGGAATGACTGAGACTGTAAAAACACACAGGATGAGAAGTTTGTGCAAATGACTTTTTCAAGTACCTCACCATGTCGTAAGCAATTATCCTGCGAGTTCATCAGATTTTTTTTTTCCTGTGAAGCATGTTATGGTTTGCTTTTTGTTGTTGTTGTTGTTTTTTTGGGGGGGTTCTATAAAGCATGTTGTGCTTAGAGCTTATCATGGTTGAAGACAATCTCAACATATATAAAATATAACATCAAAAAAGAAAAGGCCTTGGCACTGAGCTTACATCAAT
>JASPKP010004612.1:0-2500 GCA_030674155.1 Stramonita haemastoma | reverse complement strand
AGCAAAACAACCCCCCCCCCCCAAAAAAAAAAGAAAAATAAACAGGAAAAAACACCATCCACAACAACCCCCAAAAAATGAAAAGAAAGAAGAAGAAAGCGAAACAAAAACAACAACAAAAACAAACAAACAAGAAAAACACAATCGATAACAACCCCCCAAAATTATGAAAATATAAAAAAGAACAGCGACAAAAAACAACAACAAACAGAACAGAAAATAACAACTCCCTAGTTTATCTATCTGTGTGTCAAAATGAGTCTGTCACACAATTGAATCTTGATTTTATTTTATAAAAAAAAAAAAAAAGAAATACGTCCCAAGTATCTAGCCCCGGCCATCTCTTATCGAGAGGTTTATTTATTTATTTATTTATTTATTTTATATTTATTTATTCTTTTATATCGAGGATAATGGGAGGTGATGTGATATGAAATCCGGGAGGAAAGGGAGGGGGGGCAGAGGAGGGGAAAATGAAACAATGTGCAAACCAAATATGTAAAACAAACAAAAGCAACAAAACAAAACCAAAAAAATGAGCCCCACATTGGATCAGATCCAAATCACATCGGGGGCCCTCTTCTTCTGATTTCTGAGTGGGTGGGTTGGTTACAAGGGTGCACTTTGCTTCAATCACCACCCAAGAGCTTAGTTATGTTAGCTGAGTTTTGTGGTGTGTGTGTGTGTGGGGGGTGGGGGGGGGGGGGGGGGGGGGAGGTGTGCTTTCCTTCCTCGGCTGGAACTTCCAGGTTCACAAATAGTAAGTTTTTTTTTGGTCTAGATAACCGTCCCCCTTTATACAAAAAAAAATATAAAAAAAGGAAAAAAGGTTTCTACAGATCTACACTTCAAAGCCCTCATCCTTCTGTCAAATTCAGCCATAGATGTTTGGGTTTTTTTGTTTTTTTTTCTTGTTTCTTCTACTACATCTTTTTGGGCGTATGTCCGTGTTTGTTTGTGTGTGTGTGTGTGTGTGTGTGTGTGTGTGTGTGTGTGTGTGTGTGTGTGTGTAGGGGGGAGGAGTCAAGGTATGTTGAAAGTGGTGTGTTGTTTCGATTTTACAATAACTGTTTGTATGTTACTTAGTATTGTGTGTGTGTGTGTCCTCCCCCCCCCCCCCCCCCCCCCCCCCCGCCTATCACTATAACATATCATCCTTTCTGGATAGTCTGTCCTAGGGATTCCATCTTTTCTATCCCTCTCTTTATTTCTGCCTCGTTCCTTTTCTTCCTGTCATTTGTTCCATGTCTATTTTCTGGGTTTTTTTCCTGTCACTACCTCCTTGTCTGTTTTTCTGCCTTCTTGATCCATTTTTATTACATTTTTTTCAGAAAGACGTAAAAGACAGGAAATATCTCTCACGCTGAAGTCGGATGTATTAGCAGCGCAATGAATTTTTGCTCACATGGCAGATACTGTCTTAACCTTTGACAAGAAGAAGAAGAAGAAGATGTGTGTGTGTGTGTGTGTGTGTGTGATGTGTGTGTGTGTGTGTGTGTGTGTGTGTGTGTGTGTGTGTGTGTGTGTGTGTGTGTGTGTGTGTATTTTACCCCTCTCTGTTTGATTGATTTTTGATTGTTTTGATGTATGTATGTTTTTGAAATATTGTAAAACTAGGCTTGGTCAAAATGTTCATCTTTGTGAATCAGAGACCATTAATCAATCAATTCTTCAATTCATTAACTAATTGATTAATTAATTAATGATAGTTGATAGTTGAGGCAGTCTACTGTAACTGTCAGGACAGCTGTTTTGGGCATGCAGAACCAACCAGGGAGCCCATCTATCTCCATGCTGCATACTAGGTATGTTCGTATCTGATCAATCATTCATGTCCATCACGATAGGAGTAGGAAAATAAAGATTCCCTATTCTCGAGGCTACATATGTGATTCTATCACATCGTAGCTGAAGACAGGAAAGTCCTGAAAATCTTATCTAAAAAAAAAAAAAAAGAAAGAAAGAAAGAAAAAAGATATGTTCGTATCATCCATACCACTGGCCTTCTCTTTCTCATAAGATGGATGGGGTTCGAGTCAGCATTGGACACAAGATAAAACAAGGGCGAGCTCAAAGGGTCGTGAGTTTGAATCCCATAAGAATTAAAGGTGGTTTACATCAGAACGAATTTTTAACTCCAAGGGGAAATGCCTTTAGAAGGACGTCTTAGTTAGCAATTCCATCCGTGAACTTTGATTGCCACATGAGTCTAATCCTCCAATCCTCAGCCCACATCCCCTCTCCCCCGAAAAAAGTAGGAACGTTAAAAAAACAAACAAACAAAAAAGGTGTTATTAACTTTTTCTTTTTTCTTCTCTCTCCTCCCCCCCCCCCCCCCCCCCCCCCCCCCCCGCCCCGCCCTTTTCAATACAGTTCTATGGTATTTTTGTTTCCTTTTAGACTAAATGTTCTTGAATTTTTTGTTGTTGAAAGAGGACAATATGAAAAAAAAAACAGTATCTTACTTTAAATTTTTACTTACTGGACTCGCCCATCGAAT
>JASPKP010004611.1:0-17313 GCA_030674155.1 Stramonita haemastoma | reverse complement strand
GGGTGGGGGGGGTGGGGGGGGGTGGGGGGTGGGGGGGGGGTGGGGTTTGGGGGTGTGGTGGCGGGAGAGAGGGGGGGGGGGGTGTTTTTTTGGGTTGGGGGGGGGGTGTTGTGTTGTGTTTTTGGGGGGGCGGGTGTGGGGGGGGGTGTTGGGGGGGGGGGGGGGGGGGGGGGGGGGGGGGGTGGTTTGGGGTGGGGGGGGGGGGGGGGGGTTTTTGGGGGGGGGGTGGGGGTGGGGGTGTGGGGGGCGGGGGTTGGGTGGGGGGGGGGGGTTTTTTTTTTTTTTTGGTGGTTTTTGTTGGGGGGGGGGGTTGGGGTGGTGTTGTGGTGTGGGGGGGGTTGTTTTGTGGTGTGGTGTTTTTGTGTGGTTTGGGTTGGGGGGGGGGGGTTGAGGGGGGGGGGGGGGGGGGGGTGTGGGGGGTGGGGGGGGGGTGGGGGGGGGGGGGGGGGGGGTGTGGGGGGGGGTGGGGGGGGGGGGGGGGGGGGGGGGGGGGGGGGGGGGGGGGGGGGGGGGGGGGGGGGGGGGGGGGGGGGGGGGGGGTTTGAGTGTGGGGCGCTGTATGCGTTGGTGAATTTTGTTGACTTTTGGTTTTGTTGGAGATGTCGGGGGTTATTGCGTTATGGTGCTTGGCTGTGGTGCGGGTTCTGGTTACCTGTGGCTCGGGTGCTGTTGGGTTGGGTATGGGCGAGATAGAGGTAATCCTGGGTCGGCTTGTGGTCGAGCGTGGGTGGTGGTTGTCGGTCTGCTAGATTTGCGGTGGGGGATGTCGTGAATTTTTTGTTGGATGGTTGCATACGTTATCTGTTTTTGTGTTTTGTCTTTTTCAGGTGTTGTTTTGTTTGTTTTTGTATGATGCTTGTTTGTTTTTGGTTTTGATTTTGGTGGGTGTGTTGGCAGTGTTGAGATTGTTGTGGGTATACATGTGAGGTGTGTGTTTTGGTCTGTATGCATATTGATGTTTTGGGTTGTGCGGATGGACTGGGGTTTTTTGTTTGTGTTGTTTGATTGGTTTGGGTGTTAAGGGTTAGTGTGCCTTCGTTGTGTTTGTTGATTTCAGCTGGGGTATATTCGTTATTTGCGGTTTGGAATTCGAGGATCGAGTGGGATGGTTGTGTGGGTTGGATTCTTTGTCTCTGGTTGCTATGTTGGTTGGTCGTTTTTTTATTTGCCGTTCGGTTTGTGAGTTGGTGGCTGCGGTGTGGGTTGCCGGTGTTCGATATGGGTATGGCAGTTGTTTGGTCTGGCGATTGGTTTTCTTGATCGGGTTCCTTGTGTTTTGGGGTTGGGGATGTGTGCGTCTGTTTTTTTTATGGTTTCTGCTTTGAGTGGTGGGTTGTGTGTCTTTCGTTGTGGTATTGGTTTGTGTTATTTCGGTTGTGGATTTTTTTTTATGGTTGGTGATATGTTGGATTTGGCCGGGGATGTTGAGTTGGTGGGGGATGTGGACGGGATGAAGGTTAGCTTGGGTATGGTTGGTCTGGGGTTGTCGGCTTGTATTGATTGCCTGCGTTACGGCGTTTGGGTGTACGATGGGGTGGGGGGTAGGGTTGCGGACGGATGGGTGAATGGGAATACCGATGCTGTTTGTTGAGGGGGTTGTTTGGTGGGTCTGTGTCTGATTTTGCTTGGAGCATTGTCTTTGGTATGTATGGGTTAGTTGGGATCTTTTGTGTGGGGATGCCGATTGGGATGGGTGAGGTGTGGTGTGTGCGTGTTCATCTGTGCGTGGTTGATTGGGGTTAGTATTGTGTGCCTTTTCTTGGGATTTGCTGGTTTTTTGTGGTTGGTTGTAGGATAAGCGGTGTCGGTTATGGGGGTTGTGTGTGGTGACTTGTCGTGGATACTTGGGTGGTCTTGTCTGTTGGGAGATGTTAGTGTTGTGTGGCGGAGGTGTTGGCGTGATGTCGTGATTTTGTGCGGTATGCTGGAGCGTTTTTGTTATTGTGTGTTGCATGTTGTCTTGTGGTTGTTTGGTTTTGTTTGTGTGTGTTGGTTATTTGTTGATGGTGTGTTCTTGGTTTTTCTTGCATGTTGTCCTTGTGTCGTTCTTGTTAGGGGTTGTTTGGTTGTGGCTATGGTGTGGTTTTTGTTTATTGCGTTGTGGGTGGTTTGTGAGTAATATAGGGAGTGTTATTGCTGGGTGTTTTGTGTAATTTTTTTTGGGTTTGTTGTTTGTGTTCTTGTTTTGGTTCGTTCTTGTCTTGTGTGTTGTGTTGTGTTTTTGGTTGCTGTTGTTATGTTTCTTTATGTATGTGTTATATGATCTTTGTCTCTTTGTTATGCTTTGTATTTGTCTTTTGAATGTGTTTTTTGTTGTTGTGTGTTGCAGTTGTTGGATGTGGTTTGTGTGTGTGTTGTGGTTTTGCTGTGGTTTGGGGCCTTGTTGTGTTGTGGTTGTAGGGTTGTTGTGTATATGTTTGTTTTTGTTTGTTGTTGGTTATTTATTCTTTTTGCTGTTTTTGGTTGAGTTTTGTTTCTTTGTGGTGTGTTGGCTTTTTTTTTTTTTTTTTTGCTGTTTTGTGTTGGGTGTTTTGTGTGGTGTGATGTTTTTTGTGTTTTTGATTTGTTGTTGCTTTTTTTTGATGTTTTTGTTCTTTGTTGTGTATTGTGGGGTTTTTTTGTGGTTGGGGTTTATTTATTTGTTTTTTGTCTTTGTTTGTTTTAGTTTTTTGTTGTGTTGTTTTTGGTGTAGTTGGTCGGATCTGTGGCTGGGGATTGTTTGTCCTGGAAATTGTTGTGTTTTTGCTTTTTTCTGTTGCTTAGGTTTTCTGGTGCTGATTTTTTATGTGTTGGTTTTTGCGGTGTCTGATGTGTGTATTTTTCTGGTCTTTTGTGTTTTATGGTTGCTGGATTTTTGTCCTGTGTGTTTTGTTTGTTTATTATTGCCCTGCTTGGTTTTCGGTGCGTACACTCTACCCGATTTCCTTGCCGCAAACTAGCTTCCTCGGGTCTTGAGGGCTTGGTTGTCGCCACAAGTCCCGGCGCCACACACGTCGGAGACGGTCGGGGAGGGAGTATGCATACGGTGCCATGCGGTCCTGGTGCCTTGGGGTCTGTAAGCGAGCAAAAGTCGGGGCGGGACGGGGCTGAAAACGGCTCTTTGGGTCCCGTCTTTGCCCCAAACGGCACCTTTTTGGCAGAGGGTTGGGTATGCATGCACGCACGCGCGCGCGCGCTGGTGTTTGTCAGTGCGTTTGCTTGTTTTGCGCGCATGTGGCGGGTACCCTGCAGATTGCCCTGGTGCATCATACTGCTGTATATTTGTCATTATTATTGTGCGCCCTGCTTGGTTTTCGGTGCGTACACTCTACCCGATTTCCTTGCCGCAAACTAGCTTCCTCGGGTCTTGAGGGCTTGGTTGTCGCCACAAGTCCGGCGCCACACACGTCGGAGACGGTCGGGGAGGGAGTATGCATACGGTGCCATGCGGTCCTGGTGCCTTGGGGTCTGTAAGCGAGCAAAAGTCGGGGCGGGACGGGGCTGAAAACGGCTCTTTGGGTCCCGTCTTTGCCCCAAACGGCACCTTTTTGGCAGAGGGTTGGGTATGCATGCACGCACGCGCGCGCGCGCTGGTGTTTGTCAGTGCGTTTGCTTGTGTGCGCGCATGTGGCGGGTACCCTGCAGATTGCCCTGGTGCATCATACTGCTGTATATTGTCATTATTATTGTGCGCCCTGCTTGGTTTTCGGTGCGTACACTCTACCCGATTTCCTTGCCGCAAACTAGCTTCCTCGGGTCTTGAGGGCTTGGTTGTCGCCACAAGTCCGGCGCCACACACGTCGGAGACGGTCGGGGAGGGAGTATGCATACGGTGCCATGCGGTCCTGGTGCCTTGGGGTCTGTAAGCGAGCAAAAGTCGGGGCGGGACGGGGCTGAAAACGGCTCTTTGGGTCCCGTCTTTGCCCCAAACGGCACCTTTTTGGCAGAGGGTTGGGTATGCATGCACGCACGCGCGCGCGCGCTGGTGTTTGTCAGTGCGTTTGCTTGTGTGCGCGCATGTGGCGGGTACCCTGCAGATTGCCCTGGTGCATCATACTGCTGTATATTGTCATTATTATTGTGCGCCCTGCTTGGTTTTCGGTGCGTACACTCTACCCGATTCCTTGCCGCAAACTAGCTTCCTCGGTCTTGAGGGCTTGGTTGTCGCCACAAGTCCGGCGCCACACACGTCGGAGACGGTCGGGGAGGGAGTATGCATACGGTGCCATGCGGTCCTGGTGCCTTGGGGTCTGTAAGCGAGCAAAAGTCGGGGCGGGACGGGGCTGAAAACGGCTCTTTGGGTCCCGTCTTTGCCCCAAACGGCACCTTTTTGGCAGAGGGTTGGGTATGCATGCACGCACGCGCGCGCGCGCTGGTGTTTGTCAGTGCGTTTGCTTGTGCCGCATGTGGGGGTACCCTGCAATCCTGGTGCACAAGCGTATGTCTTATTATTGGCCCCTGCTGGTTTTCGTGGTACATCACCGACCGCCGCAACTAGCTTCCTCGGGTCTTGGGGCTTGGTGTCCCCAAGTCGGGCACACACTCGAGACGGTCGGGAGGGAGTATGATCGGTGCCATGCGTCCTGGTGCCTTGGTCTGAAGCGAGCAAGTCGGGGCGGACGGGCTGAAAACGGCTCTTGGGTCCGTCTTTGCCCGGCACTTTGGCAGGGTTGGTATGCTGAGCCGCGCGCGCGCGCTGGTGTTTGTCAGTGCGTTTGCTTGTGTGCGCGCATGTGGCGGGTACCCTCAGATTGCCCTGGTGCATCATACTGCTGTATATTGTCATTATTTTGTGCCGCCTGCTTGGTTTTCGGGCGTACACTTACCCTCGATTTCCTTGCCGCAAACTAGTTCTCGGTCTGAGGCTTGGTTGTCGCCAAAGTCCGGGCCACACACGTCGGAGACGGCGGGAGGGATAATGCTTAGGCGCCATGCGCTACTGGCCTTGGGGTTGTAAGCGAGCAAAAGCGGGGCGGGACGGGGCTGAAACGGCTCTTTGGGTCCCGTCTTTGCCCCAACGGCACCTTTTTGGCAGAGGGTTGGGATGCATGCACGCACCCGCGCCGCCTGGTTTTGTCAGTGGTTTGCTTGTTGCGCGCATGTGGCGGGTACCCTGCAGATTGCCCTGGTGCATCATACTGCGTATTGTCATTATTATTGTGCGCACTGCTTGGTTTTCGGTGCGTACACCTACCCGATTTCCTTGCCGCAAACTAGCTTCCTCGGTCTTGGGCTTGGTTGTACCCAAGTCCGGCGCCACACGTTCGGAGTCGTCGGGGGGAGTATGCATACGGTGCCATGCGGTCCTGGTGCCTTGGGTCTGTAAGCGAGCAAAAGTCGGGGCGGGACGGGTCTGAAAACGGCTCTTTGGGTCCCGTCTTTGCCCCAAACGGCACCTTTTTGGCAGAGGGTTGGGTATGCATGCACGCACGCGCGCGCGCGCTGGTGTTTTGTCAGTGCGTTTGCTTGTGTGCCGCATGTGGCGGGTACACCTGCAGATTGCCTGGTGCATCTACTGCTGTATATTGTCATTTATTATGTGTGCGCCCTGCTTGGTTTTTCGGTGCGTACACTCTTACCCTGATTTCTTGCCGCCAAACTAGCTTCCTCGGGTCTTGAGGGCTTGGTTGTCGCCACAAGTCCGGCGCCACACACGTCGGAGACGGTCGGGGAGGGAGTATGCATACGTGCCATGCGTCCTGGTGCCTTGGGGTCTGTAAGCGAGCAAAAGTCGGGGCGGGACGGGCTGAAAACGGCTCTTTGGGTCCCGTCTTTGCCCCAAACGGCACCTTTTTGGCAGAGGGTTGGGTATGCATGCACGCACGCGCGCGCGCGCGCTGGTGTTTGTCAGTGCGTTTGCTTGTGTGCGCGCATGTGGCGGGTACCCTGCAGATTGCCCTGGTGCATCAACTGCTGTATATTGTCATTATTATTGTGCGCCCTGCTTGGTTTTCGGTGCGTACACTCTACCCGATTTCCTTGCCAAACTAGCTTCCTCGGTCTTGAGGGCTTGGTGTCGCCAAAGTCCGGCGCCACACACGTCGGAGACGGTCGGGGAGGGAGTATGCATACGGTGCCATGCGTCCTGGTGCCTTGGGGTCTGTAGCGAGCAAAAGTCGGGGCGGGACGGCTGAAAACGGCTCTTGGGTCCCGTCTTTGCCCCAAACGGCACCTTTTGGCAGAGGGTTGGGTATGCATGCACGCACGCGCGCGCGCGCTGGTGTTTGTCAGTGCGTTTGTTGTGTGCGCGCATGTGGCGGGTACCCTGCAGATTGCCCTGGTGCATCAACTTGCTGTATATTGTCATTATTATTGTGCGCCCTGCTTGGTTTTCGGTGCGTACACTCTACCCGATTTCCTTGCCCAAACTAGCTTCCTCGGGTCTTGAGGCTGGTGTCGCCACAAGTCCGGCGCCACACACGTCGGAGAGGTCGGGGAGGGAGTATGCATACGGTGCCATGCGGTCCTGGTGCCTTGGGGTCTGTAGCGAGCAAAAGTCGGGGCGGGACGGGCTGAAAACGGCTCTTGGGTCCCGTCTTTGCCCCAAACGGCACCTTTTGGCAGAGGGTTGGGTATGCATGCACGCACGCGCGCGCGCGCTGGTGTTTGTCAGTGCGTTTGTTGTGTGCGCGCATGTGGCGGGTACCTGCAGATTGCCCTGGGCATCATATGCTGTATATTGTCATTATTATTGTGCGCCCTGCTTGGTTTTCGGTGCGTACACTCTACCGATTTCCTTGCCACAAACTAGCTTCTCGGGTCTTGAGGGCTTGGTTGTCGCACAAGTCCGGCGCCACACACGTCGGAGACGGTCGGGAGGAGTATGCATACGGTGCCATGCGGTCCTGGTGCTTGGGTCTGTAAGCGAGCAAAAGTCGGGCGGGACGGGCTGAAAACGGCTCTTGGGTCCCGTCTTTGCCCCAAACGGCACCTTTTGGCAGAGGGTTGGGTATGCATGCACGCACGCGCGCGCGCGCTGGTGTTTGTCAGTGCGTTTGTTGTGTGCGCGCATGTGGCGGGTACCCTGCAGATTGCCCTGGTGCATCTACTGCTGTATATTGTCATTATTATTGTGCGCCCTGCTTGGTTTTCGGTGCGTACACTCTACCGATTTCCTGCCGACAAACTAGCTTCCTCGGGTCTTGAGGGCTTGGTGTCGCCACAAGTCCGGCGCCACACACGTCGGAGAGGTCGGGGAGGGAGTATGCATACGGCCATGCGGTCCTGGTGCCTTGGGGTCTGTAGCGAGCAAAAGTCGGGGCGGGACGGGCCTGAAAACGGCTCTTGGGTCCCGTCTTTGCCCAACGGCACCTTTTGGCAGAGGGTTGGGTATGCATGCACGCACGCGCGCGCGCGCTGGTGTTTGTCAGTGCGTTTGTTGTGTGCGCGCATGTGGCGGGTACCCTGCAGATTGCCCTGGTGCATCATACTGCTGTATATTGTCATTATTATTGTGCGCCCTGCTTGGTTTTCGGTGCGTACACTCTACCCGATTTCCTTGCCGCAAACTAGCTTCCTCGGGTCTTGAGGGCTTGGTGTCGCCACAAGTCCGGCGCCACACACGTCGGAGACGGTCGGGAGGGAGTATGCATACGGTGCCATGCGTCCTGGTGCCTTGGGGTCTGTAAGCGAGCAAAAGTCGGGGCGGGACGGGCTGAAAAGGCTCTTGGGTCCCGTCTTTGCCCAAACGGCACCTTTTTGGCAGAGGGTTGGGTAGCATGCACGCACCGCGCGCGCGCTGTGTTTGTCAGTGCGTTTGTTGTGTGCGCGCAAGTGGCGGGTACCCTGCAGATTGCCCTGGTGCTATATGCTGTATATTGTCATTATTTTGTGCGCCCTGCTTGGTTTTCGGTGCGTACACTAACCCGATTTCCTTGCCCAAACTAGCTCCTGGGCTGAGGCTTGGTTGTCGCCCAAGTCCGGCGCCACCACGTCGGAGACGGTCGGGGAGGGAGATGCATACGGTGCCATGCGTCCTGGTGCCTTGGGGTTGTAAGCGAGCAAAAGTCGGGCGGGACGGGCTGAAAACGCTCTTTGGGTCCCGTCTTTGCCCCAACGGCACTTTTTGGCAGGGTTGGGTATGCAGCACGCGCACGCGCGCGGCGCGCTGGTGTTTGTCAGTGCGTTTGCTTGGTGCGCGCATTGTGGCGGGTACCTCAGATTGCCCTGGTGCATCATAGCTGTATATGTCTTATTATTGTCGCCCTGCTTGGTTTTCGGTGCGTACACTCTACCGATTCCTTGCCGCACTGCTCTCGGGTCTTGAGGGCTTGGTTGTCGCCACAAGTCCGGCGCCACCCTCGGAGATGGTCGGGGAGGAGTATGCATACGTGCCATGCGGCCTGGTGCCTTGGGTCTGTGCGAGCAAAAGTCGGGCGGGACGGGGCTGTAAAGGCTCTTGGGTCCCGTCTTTGCCCCAAACGGCACCTTTTTGGCAGAGGGTTGGGTATGCATGCACGCACGCGCGCGCGCGCTGGTGTTTGTCAGTGCGTTTGCTTGTGTGCGCGATGTGGGGGTACCCTGCAGATTGCCCTGGTGCATCATCATGCTGTATATTGTCATTATTATTGTGCGCCCTGCTTGGTTTTCGGTGCGTACACTCTACCCGATTTCCTTGCCGCAAACTAGCTTCCTCGGGTCTTGAGGGCTTGGTTGTCGCCACAAGTCCGCGCCACAGCACGTCGGAGACGGTCGGGAGGGAGTATGCATACGGTGCCATGGGTCCTGGTGCCTTGGGGTCTGTAAGCGAGCAAAATCGGGGCGGGACGGGCTGAAAACGGCTCTTTGGGTCCCGTCTTTGCCCCAACGGCCCTTTTTGGCAGAGGGTTGGGTATGCATGCACGCACGCGCGCGCGCGCTGGTGTTTGTCAGTGCGTTTGCTTGTGTGCGCGCATTGGCGGGTACCTGCAGATTGCCCTGGTGCATCAATGCTGTATATTGTCATTATTATTGTGCGCCCCGCTTGGTTTTCGGTGCGTACACTCTACCCGATTTCCTTGCCCAAACTAGCTTCTCGGTTTGAGGCTTGGTTGTCGCCACAAGTCCGGCGCACCACGTCGGAGAGGTCGGGAGGGAGTATGCATACGGTCCATGCGTCCTGGGCCTTGGGTCTGTAAGCGAGCAAAGTCGGGGCGGGACGGGCTGAAACGGCTCTTGGGTCCGTCTTTGCCCAAACGGCACCTTTTTGGCAGAGGTGGGTATGCATGCACGCACCGCGCGCGCGCTGGTGTTTGTCAGTGCGTTTGCTTGTGTGCGCGCTGTGCGGGTACCCTGCAGATTGCCCCTGGTGCATCACTGCTGTATATTGTCATTATTATTGTGCGCCCTGCTTGGTTTTCGGTGCGTACACTCTACCCGATTTCCTTGCCGCAAACTAGCTTTCCTCGGTCTTGAGGGCTTCGGTGTCGCCACAAGTCCGGCGCCACACACGTCGGAGATGGTCGGGAGGGAGTATGCATACGGTGCCATGCGGTCCTGGTGCCTTTGGGGTCTGTAAGCGAGCAAAAGTCGGGGCGGGACGGGGCCTGAAAACGGCTCTTGGGTCCCGTCTTTGCCCCAAACGGCACCTATTTGGCAGAGGGTTGGGTATGCATGCACGCACGCGCGCGCGCGCTGGTGTTTGTCAGTGCGTTTGTTGTGTGCGCGCATGTGGCGGGTACCCTGCAGATTGCCCTGGTGCATCACATTGCTGTATATTGTCATTATTATTGTGCGCCCTGCTTGGTTTTCGGTGCGTACACTCTACCCGATTTCCTTGCCACAAACTAGCTTCCTCGGGTCTGAGGCTTGGTGTCGCCACAAGTCCGGCGCCACACACGTCGGAGACGGTCGGGGGAGTATGCATACGGTCCATGCGGTCCTGGTGCCTTGGGGTCTGTAGCGAGCAAAGTCGGGCGGGACGGGGCTGAAAACGCTCTTTGGTCCCGTCTTTGCCCCAAACGGCACCTTTTTGGCAGAGGGTTGGGTATGCATGCACGCACGCGCGCGCGCGCTGGTGTTTGTCAGTGCGTTTGTTTGTGTGCGCGCATGTGGCGGGTACCTGCAGATTGCCCTGGTGCATCATACTGCTGTATATTGTCATTATTATGTGCGCCCTGCTGGTTTTCGGTGCGTACACTCTACCCGATTTCCTTGCCGCAAACTAGCTTCCTCGGGTCTTGAGGGCTTGGTGTCGCCACAAGTCCGGCGCCACACACGTCGGAGAGGTCGGGGAGGGAGTTGCATACGGTGCCATGCGTCCTGGTGCCTTGGGTCTGTAAGGAGCAAAGTCGGGGCGGGACGGGCTGAAAACGGCTCTTTGGGTCCCGTCTTTGCCCCAAACGGCACCTTTTTGGCAGAGGGTTGGGTATGCATGCACGCACGCGCCGCGCGCGCTGGTGTTTGTCAGTGCGTTTTTTGTGTGCGCGCATGTGGCGGGTACCCTGCAGATTGCCCTGGTGCATCAACTGCTGTATATTGTCATTATTATTGTGCGCCCTGCTTGGTTTTCGGTGCGTACACTCTACCCGATTTCCTTGCGCAAACTAGCTTCCCTCGGTCTTGAGGGCTTGGTTGTCGCCACAAGTCCGGCGCCACACACGTCGGAGACGGTCGGGGAGGGAGTATGCATACGGTGCCATGCGGTCCTGGTGCCTTGGGTCTGTAAGCGAGCAAAAGTCGGGGCGGGACGGGCTGAAAACGGCTCTTTGGGTCCCGTCTTTGCCCCAAACGGCACCTTTTGGCAGAGGGTTGGGTATGCATGCACGCACGCGCGCGCGCGCTGGTGTTTGTCAGTGCGTTTGCTTGTGTGCGCGCATGTGGCGGGTACCCTGCAGATGCCCTGGTGCATCATATGCTGTATATTGTCATTATTATGTGCGCCTGCTTGGTTTTCGGTGCGTACACTCTACCGATTTCCTTGCCCAACTAGCTTCTCGGGTCTTGAGGGCTTGGTGTCGCCACAGTCCGGCGCCCACAACGTCGGAGAGGTCGGGGAGGGAGTATGCATACGGTGCCATGCGGTCTGGTGCCTTGGGTCTGTAGCGAGCAAAAGTCGGGGGGACGGGCTGAAAACGGCTCTTTGGTCCCGTCTTTGCCCCAAACGGCACCTTTTGCAGAGGGTTGGGTATGCATGCACGCACGCGCGCGCGCGCTGGTGTTTGTCAGTGCGTTTGCTTGTGTGCGCGCATGTGGCGGGTACCCTGCAGATTGCCCTGGTGCATCATACTGCTGTATATTGTCATATTATTGTGGCCTGCTTGGTTTTCGGTGCGTACACTCTACCGATTTCCTTGCCGCAAACTAGCTTCTCGGGTCTTGAGGGCTTGGTTGCCACAAGTCCGGCGCCACACACGTCGGAGACGGTCGGGGAGGGAGTATGCATACGGTGCCATGCGTCCTGGTGCCTTGGGGTCTGTAAGCGAGCAAAAGTCGGGGCGGGACGGGGCTGAAAACGGCTCTTTGGGTCCCGTCTTGCCCCAAACGGCACCTTTTTGGCAGAGGTTGGGTATGCAGCACGCACGCCGCGCGCGCTGGTGTTTGTCAGTGCGTTTGTTGTGTGCGCGCATGTGGCGGGTACCCTGCAGATTGCCCTGGTGCATCAACTGCTGTATATTGTCATTATTATTGTGCCCTGCTTGGTTTTCGGTGCGTACACTCTACCGATTTCCTTGCCCAAACTAGCTTCCTCGGTCTTGAGGGCTTGGTGTCGCCACAAGTCCGCGCCACACACGTCGGAGACGGTCGGGAGGGAGTATGCATACGGTGCCATGCGGTCCTGGTGCCTTGGGTCTGTAAGCGAGCAAAAGTCGGGGCGGACGGGCTGAAAACGGCTCTTGGGTCCCGTCTTTGCCCAACGGCACCTTTTGGCAGAGGTTGGGTATGCATGCACGCACGCGCGCGCGCGCTGGTGTTTGTCAGTGCGTTTGCTTGTGTGCGCGCATGTGGCGGGTACCCTGCAGATTGCCCTGGTGCATCATACTGCTGTATATTGTCATTATTATTGTGCGCCCTGCTTGGTTTTCGGTGCGTACACTCTACCCGATTTCCTTGCCGCAAACTAGCTTCCTCGGTCTTGAGGGCTTGGTTGTCGCCACAAGTCCGGCGCCACACACGTCGGAGACGGTCGGGGAGGGAGTATGCATACGGTGCCATGCGGTCCTGGTGCCTTGGGGTCTGTAAGCGAGCAAAAGTCGGGCGGGACGGGCTGAAAACGGCTCTTTGGGTCCCGTCTTTGCCCCAAACGGCACCTTTTTGGCAGAGGGTTGGGTATGCATGCACGCACGCGCGCGCGCGCTGGTGTTTGTCAGTGCGTTTGTTTGTGCGCGCATGTGGCGGGTACCCTGCAGATTGCCCTGGTGCATCATACTGCTGTATATTGTCATTATTATTGTGCGCCCTGCTTGGTTTTCGGTGCGTACACTCTACCCGATTTCCTTGCCAAAACTAGCTTCCTCGGTCTTGAGGGCTTGGTGTCGCCACAAGTCCGGCGCCACACACGTCGGAGACGGTCGGGGAGGAGTATGCATACGTGCCATGCGGTCCTGGTGCCTTGGGGTCTGTAAGCGAGCAAAAGTCGGGGCGGGACGGGCTGAAAACGGCTCTTTGGGTCCCGTCTTTGCCCAAACGGCACCTTTTGGCAAGGGTTGGGTATGCATGCACGCACGCGCGCGCGCGCTGGTGTTTGTCAGTGCGTTTGCTTGTGTGCGCGCATGTGGCGGGTACCCTGCAGATTGCCCTGGTGCATCATATGCTGTATATTGTCATTATTATTGTGCGCCCTGCTTGGTTTTCGGTGCGTACACTCTACCCGATTTCCTTGCCGCAAACTAGCTTCCTCGGTCTTGAGGGCTTGGTTGTCGCCACAAGTCCGGCGCCACACACGTCGGAGACGGTCGGGAGGGAGTATGCATACGGTGCCATGCGGTCCTGGTGCCTTGGGGTCTGTAAGCGAGCAAAAGTCGGGGCGGGACGGGGCTGAAAACGGCTCTTTGGTCCCGTCTTTGCCCCAAACGGCACCTTTTTGGCAGAGGGTTGGGTATGCATGCACGCACGCGCGCGCGCGCTGGTGTTTGTCAGTGCGTTTGCTTGTGTGCGCGCATGTGGCGGGTACCCTGCAGATTGCCCTGGTGCATCATACTGCTGTATATTGTCATTATTATTGTGCGCCCTGCTTGGTTTTCGGTGCGTACACTCTACCCGATTTCCTTGCCGCAAACTAGCTTCCTCGGGTCTTGAGGGCTTGGTTGTCGCCACAAGTCCGGCGCCACACACGTCGGAGACGGTCGGGGAGGGATATGCATACGGTGCCATGCGGTCCTGGTGCCTTGGGGTCTGTAAGCGAGCAAAAGTCGGGGCGGGACGGGCTGAAAACGGCTCTTTGGGTCCCGTCTTTGCCCCAAACGGCACCTTTTTGGCAGAGGGTTGGGTATGCATGCACGCACGCGCGCGCGCGCTGGTGTTTGTCAGTGCGTTTGCTTGTGTGCGCGCATGTGGCGGGTACCCTGCAGATTGCCCTGGTGCATCATACTGCTGTATATTGTCATTATTATTGTGCGCCCTGCTTGGTTTTCGGTGCGTACACTCTACCCGATTTCCTTGCCGCAAACTAGCTTCTCGGTCTTGAGGGCTTGGTTGTCGCCACAAGTCCGGCGCCACACACGTCGGAGACGGTCGGGGAGGAGTATGCATACGTGCCATGCGGTCCTGGTGCCTTGGGGTCTGTAGCGAGCAAAAGTCGGGCGGGACGGGGCTGAAAACGGCTCTTTGGGTCCCGTCTTTGCCCCAAACGGCACCTTTTTGGCAGAGGGTTGGGTATGCATGCACGCACGCGCGCGCGCGCTGGTGTTTGTCAGTGCGTTTGCTTGTGTGCGCGCATGTGGCGGGTACCCTGCAGATTGCCCTGGTGCATCATACTGCTGTATATTGTCATTATTATTGTGCGCCCTGCTTGGTTTTCGGTGCGTACACTCTACCCGATTTCCTTGCCGCAAACTAGCTTCTCGGTCTTGAGGGCTTGGTTGTCGCCACAAGTCCGGCGCCACACACGTCGGAGACGGTCGGGGAGGAGTATGCATACGGTGCCATGCGGTCCTGGGCCTTGGGGTCTGTAAGCGAGCAAAAGTCGGGGCGGGACGGGCTGAAAACGGCTCTTTGGGTCCCGCTTTGCCCAAACGGCACCTTTTTGGCAGAGGGTTGGGTATGCATGCACGCACGCGCGCGCGCGCTGGTGTTTGTCAGTGCGTTTGCTTGTGTGCGCGCATGTGGCGGGTACCCTGCAGATTGCCCTGGGCATCATACTGCTGTATATTGTCATTATTATTGTGCGCCCTGCTTGGTTTTCGGTGCGTACACTACCCGATTTCTTGCCGCAAACTAGCTTCTCGGTCTTGAGGGCTTGGTGTCGCCACAAGTCCGGCGCCACACACGTCGGAGACGGTCGGGAGGGAGTATGCATACGGTGCCATGCGGTCCTGGTGCCTTGGGGTCTGTAGCGAGCAAAAGTCGGGGCGGGACGGGGCTGAAAACGGCTCTTTGGGTCCCGTCTTTGCCCCAAACGGCACCTTTTTGGCAGAGGGTTGGGTATGCATGCACGCACGCGCGCGCGCGTGGTGTTTGTCAGTGCGTTTGCTTGTGTGCGCGCATGTGCGGGTACCCTGCAGATTGCCCTGGTGCATCATATGCTGTATATTGTCATTATTATTGTGCGCCCTGCTGGTTTTCGGTGCGTACACTCTACCCGATTTCCTTGCCGCAAACTAGCTTCCTCGGTCTTGAGGCTTGGTTGTCGCCACAAGTCCGGCGCCACACACGTCGGAGACGGTCGGGGAGGAGTATGCATACGGTGCCATGCGGTCCTGGTGCCTTGGGGTCTGTAAGCGAGCAAAAGTCGGGGCGGGACGGGCTGAAAACGGCTCTTTGGGTCCCGTCTTTGCCCCAAACGGCACCTTTTTGGCAGAGGGTTGGGTATGCATGCACGCACGCGCGCGCGCGCTGGTGTTTGTCAGTGCGTTTGCTTGTGTGCGCGCATGTGGCGGGTACCCTGCAGATTGCCTGGTGCATCATACTGCTGTATATTGTCATTATTATTGTGCGCCCTGCTTGGTTTTCGGTGCGTACACTCTACCCGATTTCCTTGCCGCAAACTAGCTTCCTCGGTCTTGAGGGCTTGGTGTCGCCACAAGTCCGGCGCCACACACGTCGGAGAGTCGGGGAGGGAGTATGCATACGGTGCCATGCGTCCTGGTGCTTGGGTCTGTAAGCGAGCAAAAGTCGGGGCGGGACGGGCTGAAAACGGCTCTTGGGTCCCGTCTTTGCCCCAAACGGCACCTTTTTGGCAGAGGGTTGGGTATGCAGCACGCACGCGCGCCGCGCGCTGGTGTTTGTCATGCGTTTGTTGTGTGCGCGCATGTGGCGGGTACCCTCAGATTGCCCTGGTGCATCAATGCTGTATATTGTCATTATTATGTGCGCCCTGCTTGTTTTCGGTGCGTACACTCTACCCGATTTCCTTGCCCAAACTAGCTTCTCGGGTCTTGAGGCTTGGTGTCGCCACAAGTCCGGCGCCACACACGTCGGAGAGGTCGGGAGGGAGTATGCATACGGTGCCATGCGTCCTGGTGCCTTGGGGTCTGTAAGCGAGCAAAAGTCGGGGCGGGACGGGCTGAAAACGGCTCTTGGGTCCCGTCTTTGCCCCAAACGGCACCTTTTTGGCAGGGTTGGGTATGCATGCACGCACGCGCGCGCGCGCTGGTGTTTGTCAGTGCGTTTGTTGTGTGCGCGCATGTGCGGGTACCCTGCAGATTGCCCTGGGCATCAATTGCTGTATATTGTCATTATTATTGTGCGCCCTGCTTGGTTTCGGTGCGTACACTCTACCCGATTTCCTTGCCCAAACTAGCTTCTCGGTCTTGAGGGCTTGGTGTCGCCACAAGTCCGGCGCCACACACGTCGGAGAGGTCGGGGAGGGAGTATGCATACGGTGCCATGCTGTCCTGGTGCCTTGGGGTCTGTAAGCGAGCAAAAGTCGGGGCGGGACGGGCTGAAAACGCTCTTGGGTCCCGTCTTTGCCCAAACGGCACCTTTTGGCAGGGGTGGGTATGCAGCACGCACGCGCGCGCGCGCTGGTGTTTGTCAGTGCGTTTGTTGTGTGCGCGCATGTGGCGGGTACCCTGCAGATTGCCCTGGTGCATCATATGCTGTATATTGTCATTATTATTGTGCGCCCTGCTTGGTTTTCGGTGCGTACACTCTACCCGATTTCCTTGCCGCAAACTAGCTTCCTCGGGTCTTGAGGGCTTGGTGTCGCCACAAGTCCGGCGCCACACACGTCGGAGACGGTCGGGCAGGAGTATGCATACGGTGCCATGCGGTCCTGGTGCCTTGGGGTCTGTAAGGCGAGCAAAAGTCGGGGCGGGACGGGGCTGAAAACGGCTCTTGGGTCCCGTCTTTGCCCCAAACGGCACCTTTTGGCAGAGGGTTGGGTATGCATGCACGCACGCGCGCGCGCGCTGGTGTTTGTCAGTGCGTTTGTTGTGTGCGCGCATGTGGCGGGTACCCTGCAGATTGCCCTGGTGCATCAACTGCTGTATATTGTCATTATTATTGTGCGCCCTGCTTGGTTTTCGGTGCGTACACTCTACCCGATTTCCTTGCCGCAAACTAGCTTCCTCGGGTCTTGAGGGCTTGGTTGTCGCCACAAGTCCGGCGCCACACACGTCGGAGACGGTCGGGAGGGAGTATGCATACGGTGCCATGCGGTCCTGGTGACTTGGGGTCGTGTAGCGAGCAAAAGTCGGGGCGGGAGGGGGCCTGAAAACGGCTCTTTGGGTCCCGTCTTTGCCCCAAACGGCACCTTTTTGGCAGAGGGTTGGGTATGCATGCACGCACGCGCGCGCGCGCTGGTGTTTGTCAGTGCGTTTGCTTGTGTGCGCGCATGTGGCGGGTACCCTGCAGATTGCCCTGGTGCATCATACTGCTGTATATTGTCATTATTATTGTGCGCCCTGCTTGGTTTTCGGTGCGTACACTCTACCCGATTTCCTTGCCGCAAACTAGCTTCCTCGGGTCTTGAGGGCTTGGTTGTCGCCACAAGTCCGGCGCCACACACGTCGGAGACGGTCGGGGAGGGAGTATGCATACGGTGCCATGCGGTCCTGGTGCCTTGGGGTCTGTAAGCGAGCAAAAGTCGGGGCGGGACGGGGCTGAAAACGGCTCTTTGGGTCCCGTCTTTGCCCCAAACGGCACCTTTTTGGCAGAGGGTTGGGTATGCATGCACGCACGCGCGCGCGCGCTGGTGTTTGTCAGTGCGTTTGCTTGTGTGCGCGCATGTGGCGGGTACCCTGCAGATTGCCCTGG
>JASPKP010004610.1:15000-17316 GCA_030674155.1 Stramonita haemastoma | reverse complement strand
AGGGAGGGAGAGAGAGAGAGAATGCAAGCACACACAAAAACACACACATACAACCACACACACACACACACAACACACACACACACACACACACCACACACACCACACACACACAACCAAACACACACACACACACCACACACACACACATACAACAGCATAAGAAGACAATCATTTTGATATTTTTTTTAAAAGTGATTGATCCATGTCTTCTATCATTTGTTCATGTGAGGACTTTTTTTCACGTATCACAGAACACATCAAAAAACGTAGCTCATACAGTGCAACAAAAAATGTAATGAGCCTTGACATACTGTTGTTAATGTCGCTGTTGATGTTGTTTATCACTGTTTTATGCTTGCTGGTTTATTAGCTTGTTAGACTTTTTCTTGCTTTCTTGTCTCCTTCCTCTTCTGTTTCTTGTTCTGTTTGTTCTTGTTCTTGCTTTGGTGTTGTTACTGTTGTTATTTGTTGGTCTTTTCTTCTGGCTTTTGTTCTTGTTGTTGTTGGTGTTTCTTCTTCTTCTACATCTTTTTCTTCTTTTTCTTTGAAATTCTTCTTTTCCGTCACGATTCTTCTTGTTCTTGTTCTTCTTCGTCTTTCGTCTTCGTCTTCTTCTGCGTCGCATTCTTCTTCTTCTTCTTCTTTTTTCTTCTTCTTTTCTTCTTCTTCTTCTCTTCTTCTTCTTCTTCTTCTTCTTCTTCTTCTTCTTCTTCTTCTTTTTCTTCGTCTTCTTCTGCGTCGCATTCTTCTTCTTCTTCTTCTTCTTCTTCTTCTTCTTCTTCTTCTTCTTCTTCTTCGTCTTCGTCTTCGTCTTCTTCTGCGTCGCATTTCTCTTGTTCTTCTTGTTCTTCTTGTTCTTCTTGTTTTCTTGTTCTTCTTGTTTCTTCTTCTTCTTCTTCAGAATTCTTCAGAATTTTTCTTCTTCAGAATTCTTCTTCGCAATTTTTCTTCTTCTTTTCAATTCTTCTTCTTTTCAACTCTTTTCCTCCGCAATTCTTCTTTGCAATTCTTCTTTGAAATTTTTCTTCTTCGCAAATCTTTTTAGCAAATCTTCTTCTTCGCAATTGTTCTCCTTCGCAATTGTTCTCCTTCTTCTTCTTCTTCTTCTTCTTCTTCTTCTTCTTCTTCTTCTTCTTCTTCTTCTTCTTCGCAATTCTTCTTCGCAATTCTTCTCCTTCTTCGCAATTCTTCTTCGCAATTCTTCTTCGCAATTCTTCTTCGCAATTCTTCTTCTTCTTCTTCTTCTTCTTCTTCTTCTTCTTTTCTTCGCATTCTTCGCAATTCTTCTTTTTCTTCTTCTTCTTCTTCTTCTTCTTTCTTCTTCTTCTTCTTCTTCTTCTTCTTCTTCTTCTTTCTTCTTCTTCTCCTTCTTCTTCTCCGCAATTCTTCTTCTTCTTCTTCTCCGCAATTCTTCTTCTTTTCTTCTCCGCAATTCTTCTTCTTCTTCGCAATTTTCTTCTTCTTCGCAAATTTTTTTCTTCTTCTTCTTTCTTCTTCTTCTTCTTCTTCTTCTTCTTCTTCTTCTTCTTCTTCAAAACTCTTCTTCAGAATTCTTCTTCAGAATTTTTCTTCAGAATTCTTCTTTTTCTTCTTTGCATACTTCTCTTTCTCTGTATTCTTCTTTTTCTTCGCATATAATCGCATTCGTCTTCTTTGAGTTCCTCTTTTCAGCATTCTTCTTCTTCTTCTTCGCATACTTGTTCTTCGCATTATATATAATTGTCATTACTGTCGTTCTTGTTATCGTTATCATCAACATCGCAAAGTTGTTCTCTCTCTGCCTCTGTCTGTCTCTCTCTGTCTCTTTCTTTATCTCTGTCTCTGTCTTTCTGTCTGTCTGCCTGTCTGTCTGTCTGTCTCTCTATCTGTCTGTCTCTCTGTCTCTCCCTCTCCCTCTCTCTGTGTCTCTGTCTCTGTCTGTCTGTCTGTCTGTCTGTCTCTCTATGGGTCTGTCTCTCTGTCTCTCCCTCTCTCTCTTTCTCTCTCTCTCTCTCTCTCTCTCTCTCTCTCTCTCTCTCTTCTCTCTCTCTCTCTCTCTCTCTCTCCCTCCCCCCCTCTCTCTCTATCTGTCCATTCTTGTTATTTTGTCAAGAACTTTCTTTTGCGCATCGTATTGGATTGCGGAGTTCTTTCTGTGCTTCTATAGCCTTAATCCTCGTGATGTCCGCGAAACACGAATCGATAAGCTTAGGATTTACAGGATTATAAGTCAATCCTATTTTCTGTTCCACCTCCTCACACGCTCTTGCGCGTGCGTGCGCGCGCGCGCACATGCACACACAACACACACACATACACACAAACGCACACAAG
>JASPKP010004610.1:0-2500 GCA_030674155.1 Stramonita haemastoma | reverse complement strand
GAAAACACCAGACTCTAAAGGGGGCTGGTACCCATTTACAGCTGGTTGAACTGGGGGACTGTACTGAAACTAAGACGCGCGCAAAACGGTCACACATTCTCTTGGTAAACAAGCGTGATGCTGCTTAATTAACATTAGCTTGGGGGAAAAGCGAGCGCTATGACCACTACTGAACTATCCGGTCCCTTATTTGACAGACAGATTTACAAGAAAACACCAACAACAGTAATGCAACAACACAACTATCAAAAGCCAAGAAAGCTGGAGAAGAAGTTGCTATCATATCAGAAAGGACTATAAACCGAGGCCCCGTGTGCGAATGCACGCAGAACATCTTGCGCACACGTTAAATCCTGTTCCTCTTTTCGTAAGAGTAGGCCATCGTGTGCCGGTATGGTGGGAACAGATGACATTTACAAAAGTTCATACACACGGGGACTGGATGTAAAAAAAAAAGCATATGATTGCTTGTTCCATTATCCTCGATATAAAAGAATAAATAAAATTTGAAAAGATTAGATTAAGTAACAGTGCTGCCGTGAGAGACTGCTGTCAAGCAGCAATGTAATGTGTGGGTGGGAGTGAAGTGAACATGACTGTGAAACTCTATACTCCTGGTGGCCAATCAATTCTCCTGAAGGAACGGAGCTGGAGAAGAAAAAGAAAAGAAAAGAAAAAGACAACAATAAAAGACGAGAAAAAGAAGGAGATTCACAGAGAGACAGAAGAGAGGGGAGAGAGAGAGAGAGAGAGAGAGAGAGAGAGAGAGAGAGAGAGAGAGAGAGAGAGAGAGAGAGAGGATGAGAGAGAGAGAGAGAGAGAAGAGAGAGAGAGAGAGGGGGGGGGAGAGGGAGAGAGGGAGAGAGAGAGAGAGAGAGGAGAAGAAGAAGAAGAAGAAGAGAAGAAGAAGAAGAAGAGAAGAAGAAGAAAGAAGAAGAAGAAGAAGAAGAAGAAGAAGAAGAAGAAGAAGAAGAAGAAGGAGAGAGAGAGAGAGAGAGAGAGAGAGAGAGAGAGAGAAAGAGAGAGAGAGACAGACAGACAGAGACAAAGACAGAGACAGAGACAGACAGACATACAGAGACAGACAGAGACAGACATAGACAGAGACAGAGAGAAAGAGATAGAGACAAAGACATAGAGACAGAGAGAAAGAGATTATAGACAGAAACACAACAATAACTCTGAACTCTGATAATTTCATTGTAGAATGCCACCGGACCCATTACAACTTCACAAACTCCCCCCCCCCCCTCTCAGCTCCCCCCCTCTCAACCCCCGTGTTATGCTTTTCCCCAAGAGTGCACCAAAACCACTTTAATTAAGCTCACCATTTTAATCATTCAATCCTGGAATGAGCACACATTTTGCTTAGACTGTCTGACTGATGACTTGTATTGTATTGTGTTGTGTTGTGTTGTATTGTGTTGTATTGTGTTGTGTTGTATTGTGTTGCATTATTTTGAATTGTGTTGTATTGTGTCATATTGTACTGTGCTGTATGTATTGTGTTGTCTTGTGTTGTTGTGTTGTGTTGTATTCTTTTGAATTGTGTTGTCTTGTGTTGTCTTGTGTTGTTGTGTTGTGTTGTATTCTTTTGAATTGTGTTGTCTTGTGTTGTGTTGTATTATTTTGTATTGTGTTGTATTGTATTGTGATTGCATTGTATTGTATACCATATTAAGTCGTGGCAGAGTTCTCTGTATAAAATTTGCACAGCTCTCCCGGAAAGAGTCCGTCGCAACAATAGCAGTACCACTCATTTTTTTTCCGGTTTTTTTCTTTTTTTCTGTATGCATGTGTATTTGTTCTTATATTTTCAGCTTGGCTCTTTTATTCTTCAGAATTCCCAGGGCAACTCCCTTGTTGCCGTGATTCTTTTTACGAGCACTAAATGCGACCTCGGTTGATCGTCTCATCCAAAAACTAGCACCCAAGCTATGCCAATCCAAGATCTAGTGGATGGGATGGGGGGAGAGTTTTGGGCACCAATGGGGATTGAACAACCACACCGTACTTTTTTTTTTTACTGTCTAGGCAGGTATGTTAGCTGTAGATTGTTGATTCATTTAAGATAAAACTCTTTTCTTTTCCTTTTATTTTGTCTATCCCCTAGTCTGGTCAACTGTTTGGGGGGGCATCACTGAAGATTTTTGCAACCATGATGACTGATCGGTGGTCTAGGTGGTAACGCGCCTTGCTTAGAAAGCAAAAAGTCTGGTCGGAGTGTGCAGTGGTTCGGACCCCGTTTGGGCCCAAAACTTTTCCCTCATCCATTAGACCCTGAGTGGTAGTCTGGGCGCTAGTCTTTCGAATGAGACGAATAAACGAGGTCCCGTGTGTTACACATCATTATTCAACGCACGTAAAATAAAAAAAAACCACGGCAACAAGGGGGTTGACCCTGGCAAAATTCTGTAGAAAAAAAGGTACTCTGATATGGAAACAAATTACAGTTGCAGACAGGAAAAAGAAAAAAAAAATGGGTAGGCGCTGCCTTGTG
>JASPKP010004609.1:0-17318 GCA_030674155.1 Stramonita haemastoma | reverse complement strand
GGTGAGCCCTGGCCCCTGACCTCCCCCCCCAGTTTCAGTCGACACCCTTTCTCTGGCTGTTGCTGCCGGAACATGGGAGAGGATGCTGCAGGAATGACCATTCTTGTTCTGACCGCGGGATAGCCTAGTGGTCAGAACATTGCGCCGGCAATTTGACGACCCGGGTTGGATTCCTGTTCGAGGGGATTTCTCCCCTGGAGTTAACATCAGTGCTGACTTCACTCTCCCCAAAAGTCTTTCGGATGAGACTCTAAACCGAGGCCCCGTGTGCAAACGCACGCAGAACATCTTGCGCACACGTTAAATCCTGTTCCGCTTTTCGTAAGAGTAGGCCATTGCGTGCCGGTGGGAACGGATGACAAGATTTACACAACTGCATATACGCGGGGACTAGATGAAAAAAAACACATTAGTGCTTATCCCATTATCCTCGATATAAAAGAATAAAATAAATTAATAAACCACCGGGAAAGTGAAGTGCGCAGAGAGGCGGAGTTTGACCATCCCCATGCATGCATGCGTGTGGCCACTTCATCTGACTTCTGAAGAAGTTGAGAAAGAAGTCGGGTGAAGTCACTCTGATTCACAGGACGAATGCTCCCATTATGAAGACTTCTGTAGCTTTTAAAAACAAAAAAAATCCCCCCAAAAAACAAACAAAGAAAAACCCCATCAACATTTTGGAAGGGGACGGAGGGGTATTTCAGTTGGGCTTTAATGGGGGGGGTTCTTGTTTGTTTTTTGCTTGTTTGGGGTTTGGGTGGGGGTTTTTAGTGGGTTGTTTTTTTTTTGGTGGGGGGGGGGGGGGGGGGGGGGGGGGGTGTTGTTTGTGGGGGAAAAAATCCCCTCGAATGAGAATAATCGAACCCGGGTCGTCAAATTGCGAGTGCAGTGTTCTGACCACTACTAGGCTACCCTGTTTGTTACAAAAAATTGTATTTAGCGCAGTAGCCTGTTAACCCTCTTCCATTCGCTTTTCTGACCAAGAAACTCCTCCTAGTATTCGGAAAATTTCAATCTTTTTCTAGTAAAACACAGTTCCTTAGTAATATACACCACCATATAAAAACTACTGATAGTAGAGTCTTGAAATTTGACAGAAATGTTCATAAGTTGTCATAGTTTACTTGCATCAAAATTTGACAGTCCTGCTTATATATGTCGTGTTGCTGTCCCCCTTTTTGTCACCAAATCAAGGTGACAACATGTTCACTTCATGCTGTTAGTAAAATAATATGCTCTAACATGCACTAGTATGAGTCAAAATTGAAAAAAAATAGTGTCCTACCTACAGGCCCTCTGTAGGATTCCACGTCAGGGTAATCGATTGAAAATAGTGTCCTACCTACAGGCCCTCTGTAGGATTCCACGTCAGGGTAATCGATTGAATAATACACATCACATGAAGATTGTCACCAAGTCCATTGTCTGGGATTGTACAGTTTTTCTACATACTAAAGAGAAATAAAAAATACGCAAACACGGTACATTATTTATTCACGGGATGGATTGCGTCGTGCCTTGAACTGGGCTTTGATGTCATTGAGAAAGGGCCTGATCTTGTAGAGAGGGTCGTACTGGGGGCTGTCACGTCCAGGTGTGTCACTTGTGTCTCTCAAATGAAAATATTGATTCAGCTTCAAAAATCTTGTTTTGGGCATGACAGTACTGATCCATGAGTGAGAAAACTTGGGGTCAGTGGACCAGTACATATGTATTCTGGGCAGACGATTGATTCCCATCATTATCAGTATAGACAGGTAAGCCCTGATCTCCTCAGGTGTTGTGTCTGTCCACAAAGAATCAGAAGCCACACCTCTAGCAGCGATCTTTTGTTTAGCATACTTATTTGTCTCATCTGCCGCACTACGAAAAAAAGTTGGGGAAACAAACAGAAAAAAATAATCCAGGGGCTTGGTACTGAGCGGTAGTGTGTGTACAGGGCCTGCAGGCAACTGAAAATCTTTCACTGCCAGCGCTGTGTGCGCCGCGCGCCACGTCGTCTGCAAATTTAGTAGTGGAATGTTGTCTTCAGGGTCACTTTCTACTGCATAATCCTCATCTATTTCATCCCTTCCTTCTTCAGTTTCAATTTCAACATCAGATTCTCTATTCTGTTGTCTTTCAATCTCCTCAACTTGACGCATAATTTCGTCAATTTCATCTTCTGGAAAATCTTCCCACATTTCATCTTCGTGCTTTGCCGCCATTCTTAACTATGAGAAAATGTGTGAATGAAAATGAGAGACGCTGACTAATTTCTTGAGAAGGGAAGGATGTGTTGTGCCAGAAATAGTACTGAAAAGCCATTGGGCTATCCTTACTATAGCGGGAAAAGTCACTCATGGTGTGTGTGACCTTGTTCATGCTCACAGCGTGATGGAAAATACCCACTGGCCGCGAGCGATTCTCGGCATGCTGCGGCACGATAAAATAAATGGGGCCTTTTCCGAAAAGCCCGCTGCGGCATTAGAAAATGGGAGAGGTTAAGAGGCATAACCCAGACTAATGCTCTCTCCCTCTCTCTCTCCATGCTTTTCCAGGCCATGGAGTACGCCAAGAATGTTCCCAAACCTAGCGTCAAGCCCAGGGTCAGCCCCTTCAACAACTACGAGATGGCCTCAAAGCTGTCGCCCATCGCCAAGCCAGCCAGGATGGAGCAGTCCCCAGCCCTGTCCCAGAGCCCACCGTGGATGTCCTTGACCTGGAGAAACTGCATGAGCGTCACGAGCAGGACAAACGCAACGCTGACATCATTCGGCAAAAGACTCAGGGGGTCTCGTCGTAGGCAGCGGTTGTGATCGGGGAGGGGATTGGGGTGGAGTGAGGTGGGGGTGGGGTGGGGGGAGAGTTTGGGGTAGGTGGGTGGTTGGTGAGAATGTGTGGGTGTGGGTGTGTGGGGGGGGGGGGGTGTAGGTGTTGTGTGTGTGTTTGTTTGCTTTTTTTATGGAATGTGTGCGTGCATGCGTGTGTGTGTGTGTGTGTGTGTGTGTGTGTGTGTGTGTGTGTGTGTGTGTGTGTTGTGTGTGTGTGTGTGCGTGTGGTGTTTGTGTGTGTTGTGTGTGTGTGTGTGTGTGTGTGTGTAGGTGTGTGTTGTGTGTGTGTGTGTGCGTGCTTCTTTTATTTTTATATCTTCATGCTTATATGAGATGAGGGGGGGGGGGGGGGGGGAAGTAAATTGATGAAGAAGGTGATGGGATATGTATATTTGTAAGTAAGCCTTTGTGTGTGCATGTGTGTCTCTGAGTGTCTGTGTGTAGGCGTGCCTGCCAGCTTGCGTGTGTACATGCATATATATAAATGTGTGTCTATATGAATTTGAGAGATAAGACATGCATAGTTTGTGTGTGTGTGTGTGTGTGTGTGTGTGTGTGTGTGTGTGTGTGTGTGTGTGTGTGTGTGTGTGTGTGCGCGCGCGCGCGTGAAAAGCTGTTATTATGAATGTGCATGTTAGTGTAGAAGTATGCTTACACACCAATTGTGCAGGTGCACATGTGAGTTTTAAGAAAAATTACCTTTGATTTCTATGGTGTGAAATCCTTTGCCGTGAGATTTTACCCAAAAACAATGTCTTGGTGTAGAGAAGGAAGACTGGGGGGAGGGGGGGGGGCATTAATTTTATAAAATGAGTCGTTGTAAGAAAACATGGATTTCCCAATTTTAACAAGGAAAGAAGACAATTGAATTAAAAAATTTTTGTTGGGGGGGGGGGCGGGAAGGGGGGGGGGGGGGTTAAAGGAGGGGCCAAGGAGGCATACAGACAGTTGTAAAAGAGATGATATGGAGGTATTCCAAAGGGCAACTTTGCACTCATTAATTTCACACATGTATCAGAAAACTAGAAATGCAAAAAACAACTTCCAACATAGCAACATCCACAATGAAATTTCAGTCAAAAAAAAATTACCTGATGAACCATGCCTTATAAACAGGGTCTTTGTTTAAAAAATGAAACCAAACAAAACCATACATAATGGACCATGCCTTATGAACAAGACCTTTGTGTAAAAAAATCCAAAACCATATATATAATGGAACATCCCTTATAAACAGGATCTATGTTTAAAAAACAAGACAAAACCATACACAATGGAACATGCCTTATAAACAAGATCTTTGTTACAAGACAAACCCATATATAATGGAGCATGCCGTATGAACAAGATCTTTGTTTTTAAAAAAAAGGAAGAAGACAAAACCAGACACACCTGAAGTTCTACAAATCTTTGATAGCTAAGCAAAGAGCCCAGAAAATACCTACCAAAGATGCCCACAGTCGTGACATCCACAACTGGGACCAGTAACTAGTGTTTTGTGTGATTGACACAGGCACCTGAAAAGAAAAAGATAGTCTTTTCCTGGAAAAACAACCCCCACCCCCCCCCCCCCCCCCCCCCCAATGTTCTATGAAACAGAGGAGAAGGCAGGCAGGAAGGATTGTTGGTCTACAGATTGCACATCTTATCTAGAAAAAAAGCAGCTAGTAGCAGGTTTAATCCCTCTCTGAACCCAAACTTCCCCCCCCCCCCACCCCACCCCCTATCCACTAGACCTTGAGTGGTGGCCTGGGTGCTGGTGTTTCAGATGAGATGATAAACCTGATGCTGATTACATTTTAGTACACGTAAAAGACCTGCGGCAACCAGATAGATGTCCCTGGCAAAGTTCTGTGAAAAAAAAGGCTGTTCTTGCAGGGAAAAGAATACACATCTCAACAGGATTTTTTTTTTTTTAGCTAGTGGTTCTACTCTTGGGGCACATACTTTTTTTTTTTAAATCCATGTATTGTGTGTGAGAAAGAGAGATGAAGGATGATATGTAGCTTTTACAACAGCAGTTTAACCCTCTTGCATTTGGATTCTCTGAACACAAACTGCCCCTAGATTTCACATTCCACCTCAAAATCAGGTCAGGCACACATGTTTGTTCGCCTTTTCCTCCTTGTAAGTGCATATCAGCAGCTATAATTACTTTCAGACTTACAGCAGGCCTCATGTACCTCTAGCCTGATAGAGCATTGGCATATGGTAGCAATTAGTGATGATCACAGCGTGATGGAAATCTACTGTGTGTGAATCCTGGCAAACCCAGTTCGGGATTCAGGGGGGCCATTATTTAATCCCGGCAAATCCCGGTTTGGGACTGAAAGGGTTCAACACATGTTCTGCAAATCTTCAGTATCCAAGAGCTATCCCTGGCACAAATCCAGTTTAATCAAAATTTCATTTTGAAGGCAGTCCTGTGAGGAGGCTTGAAGAGGCTTTTCAGGGGAGCTTTTAGAGGAGAAGCAGGAACAGTTCATCATTTTTCTTTGATGCCACTGACTTGGTGTTTCTGACATGTTTCGTCTAGGGAAGAACTTGGTAATTATCTTCCTTATATGGCAGAAGACACTGAATCTTACTATGCTTGTATCTTGGTTCAAAGAAATATTTGTTTAGAAAGAGATGGTTATGATGCACATAAGCTCGGTGAGTAATAACAGGCCAATAGCGTGCTCCATGCTTATAATTATCTTACATCTTCTGGTGCATTTTCTAAGTCATGACCTTCATATTCCCCCGTTTTTTATAGTATACATATAAGTGCTCCAAATATATATACTGTGAAACAGTTTATCATCAGTACAATCATACGCCTCTTTTTCGGCATCAGCAGGTCTATTTTGAAAGGTTTTCAGAAGAAAAAAAAAAAATCTGTTGCAAGATTTTAGAACTTGACATGTCAGGTCGTCAGGTCCTCCGAAGAAGTGTGGCAGAACTGAATCCTCTTCCTAGACCTGCAGGAGGTGTGAGAAATGTCTGGCGTGTACAGAGACTCTCTTTCTCTTCTGCCCAATCTCCCTGAGGAGCTGTTTGGGACTGAAGTGATTGCTTATCTATTTATTTATTCATTTATTCTTTTATATCTAGGATGATGGAATAAGCACTCCGTGCTTTTTTACATCCAGTCCCCATGTGTATGCAGTTTTGTCAATCTTGTCATCTGTTCCCACCGGCACACAATGGCCTACTCTTAAGAAAAGTGGAACAGGATTTAACATGTGCGCAAAATGTTCTCATCCGAAGGACTTTTTGGGGAGAGCAGAGTCAGCACTGATGCTAACTCCAGGGGAAAAATCCCCTTGTACAGGAATCAAATTGCGAGCGCAGTGTTCTGACCATTAGGCTATCCCGTCCCCGCAGGTTGTGTGTGTTGGGCAAGTTGAACCTGGCAGGGCATATGTCACTGGAGGTCACAGTTTGCTGGGGGGTGGGGAAGCCTGGTGGTCAGAGTGTTACCCTTGAGGGCTGGCAGCCTGGGGTTGAGCCACCACCATATGACACCTGCTCAAGGGCAGTTTTTGCCCTGGAGTTAACGGGAGTGCCAACTCCGTTCTTCCACAAGCCCTTTGGATGAGACTGTCAACTAACATCCATTGTGCGAGCGCAGACAGAACATCTTGCATATATGTTAAAACGTGTTCCGCTTGTCAGAAGAGTAGGCCAGTTTGTGCTTGTGGGAATGGATGACAAAATTTACAAAACCGCACCCATACAGGGACTGGATGTAAAAAAAAAAAGCTCATGAATGCCTATTCCATTATCCTTGAAATAGAAGAATAAGTGAATAAATAAAAAATAGATGCACATAGGACAGTCAAGGGGGTTAAGACAAAAAGGTTGACGTGGCATTTTTCGAAGAGAGTTGTCTTGCATTTTTATTGTGCATGAATCTGTTGCTCTAGATTTTTTTTAGATAATGATTATCACAAGATTATAATTTTAGCCTAGTGATGTTAACTATGATTGTAAAAATTGCATTTTGTTGATTTGATTATTGCTCAACTGATTAAATTGTCTTAAATGCTTTTGAGTTATGTAGCATCAAGTGCCAGTGGTGTGTGTATCTGTGCCTGTTCAGGAACCACCGAAAAAGCTGGTGGTGTCTGTGGCATACAAATTGGAGAAATCATGCTATTTTGTTTTGAGTATTATTTGGTTGTGTTGCATGTTTTGCACGGCATTGTAATTTATTGTATTATTGTCGCATTGTATTTATTGTTATGCTTTGTTATAAAACTTAGTCCCCCCCCTCCCCCCCCCCCCCCCCCCCCCCCCCCCCCCCCCCCCCCCCACCCCCCCCCTCTTGTTTCCTTGATTTTTTTTTTCTTTGCATTTATATTTTGTTTGCCTACAGCATTTTCTACAGAATCGGCAAAGTGCAGCTTTCTTGTTTGCTAGTAAGTTCTGTTTATTATTGCCTTGCTTTCTTTTACCTGCCCGTCACTAAAGACACAATGCAATTAGGCCCCTGAGGTTGTCGCCTCATCCAAAAGACTAGCACTTAGACCACCACTCAGCGTCTGGTTTGGAGTTTAGGGTGGGGTGGGAGTGAAGGGGGGGAGTGTGAACTTTTTGCTCCTTAGTAAGCCAGTGTGTGCCAACTATCCAAAGTGCATTGCCGCAAACTGGTCTTCTGTTGCAGACACCCCAGCCTTTTGTGTTTCAAAGCAAGATTTTTGATAAAACACCGTAAGGAAGGCTACATTGTTATGATTGCCAGACTTGTAACATGGACTTACACTCTGACCAGACTGTGATATGAGATGAAGTATTATGTATACAGTATGCTGAAGTCAGTTATTAAGTTATTTCACACTGCTTCGAGAGACATTCCAGTTCAGGAGATTTCATGCTTGCACAAACTTTTTTTATCTCTGTATTTTCTTGCAGTGTAAGTGTATGAGTAATGGGTGTGTGTATAACTCGATTTTTTTTTTTTTTTTTTTTTTTACTTGTCCACAAACTTGTTGATAAGGAGTGGTAAAGGGCACTGCATGCCAGTGTGCAGTTAAGCTGTGGGCAAGGTAAACCTGGCAGTTTATCGCTTTGCGTGTAGGGGTGTGTAAGAGAAAGGAAAACTCTGTGTGTGTGTGATTTCTGCATGTTGCTTAGGTGTTACTGAGCAGTTTTAAGTGCTTGAGTATAAATTGTGAGCACAGGCGCTAATCCAAGATTCTGTGCCCTGTGTGTGTGTGTGTGTGTGTGTGTGAGAGAGTATATATATATATAATATAACTGGATCATTCTTACCATTTTCATAATGTCAAGCTGTGAAAAAAACAAGTATGTGGTTTTGCGTCTTTTTTCCCTCCTGCCTGTGCCTGATACTGTGATACAAAGGTTTGTGATCTTGACATTTCAGTGTTTATATATTTTTTCTTCCTCCTCTTCTTCTCCCTCTCACTCAGTCTCCTCTTCTTTATTTTTGGAGATAAATTGAACAAAGAATTTGTCTCTATTGCAGCATCATATACTTTAATAGCTTAAACAAGCGTTACATAGATGGATTGTGTTAAATGTAAACTGTACTGTTATCATGCTGCTGAACTGAAAAGTATTTAAATCCCACATTTGAATTTCATCTTCAAATTCACAATTTTTAATGTTTTTATTCAGAAGTAAAACTAAGAAAACACGTTATATTCAGGGCTGCACTTCCCCCAACAATGTCTTCTTATTTCATTGCTTGCAATGGTGGCACAACTGTAGTAAGCATGCTTTCATAATCATAACGTTAACACAACGAAAAGAAATCCAGTAAATGATTATATGATCTGATGTTATGACTTTTTTTCGTGTGAACACCTATGTATGTATGCCCTTGCAACATAAAAAATGTATGTGTGTGCTAGCATAATGCTTATAAATTCACATATCTTTAAAACTATTTGCAGCTATCCTGTAACATTTTGTGTCCATGAATTTTTTTTAACAAAAATTACTTGCAACTGTTAAAGCTACTTCTTTTTTTTTTTTTTTGTTCCTCGGCTCGAGCTTTGAGGTTCACTATGGTAAGAGTTGAGCAGATCTATAGTAGGTGTGACCATTTTTGCCCACCATGAAGGTTGCCTCATTTCTTCTTCAGGGATGATGTCTAAACAGGACACCAGTGTGCGTATGTCTTGTTTTTTTTTTATTTTTTTAGAGGGACCAGGGGGGGTTAATATATGTGACGCTCCACCACGAAATGAGTCGCTTAGCACATTACCTAATTTGGGGCTAGGAGCCATTAAAAGGCAGGTGTGGGTAAAGTTGTCAATTTTGAGATTTTGATCGATTATTAAAAACTATATCCGTTATTCTACCTTGCGATGAAATATCAAGACATAATTTTTTATTCCTTTTGCTTTTAAATGTGTTTTGAAAATACCCAAGCCCTCTTTCTGACAACCTGTTACGAAAATAAACTTGCCCGTTTCTTGTTTTGTCACGTCCTGTATTCTACCATTTCAATTTGTAATAACTTTGCACAGAATTGTCCGATATTCTATTTGTTTTTTGTATTGAAAAGCCTTTTTTATTGCAGATTAATAACTTACCAATAATTAAAAATTGGCCTCTGGTGCAATGCAACTCCTTATGTGGTGGAGCATCACATATTTTGTTGCATCTGTTCTTAGCAACTAAGATTGTTCTGACATGACTTCTCCCTGCACTCCTTGAGGAGTCATTGGGGCACTGCCCTGAATTGTGTGGTGGGCGAGTGGAAGCTGGTGGAACCCAGCCAAGGATCTTTCTGGGGCATCACATCTTTTTTTTGTTATGTATAATTCATAAATCAATGGGGACGCGTGTTTCACAAAGTCATTGTACAGCAAGCTGCATGTATTTTATTTGTGATATAAATGTCTACCACTTGAAAATATCTTAATAGGCACTGAACTGAATTGATTTTTTTTTTTTTTTTTTGGGGGGGGGGGGGGGGGGTTTGCTTGATTTGTTTTCAACTCTTTTTTAAAATGGAATACAAGCTACAAATGGTGTTAGGGTGGGGGTCCTGGTGGGAAAGAGTTATGTGCTACAAGTATAACGTAAGAAGTGTAAAATTGAGGGAAATTTCACGAAATAAAGTGTTCTTGCCAGTCTTGTAAGTGTGTGTGTTTATTTTATTTTTATTTTATTCTTTTATATCGAGGACAATGGAATAAGCACTCAGGTGCTTTTTTTTCATCCAGTCCCCGTTTGTGTGCAGTTTTGTAAATATTGTCAACTGTGTGTGTGTGTGTGTGTGTGTGTGTGTGTGTGTGTTGTGTGTGTCAAGCTGCATGAAATATAGTGTAATTTTAGTAACCAGGGTTCCCAGGTGCAGGGCATGAAGCAAAAAGAAAGACCTTTAAAGGACTTAAAAAGGACCCCAAGTCAGATTAAAAGGACCTTCACCATTGCAATTTTATAGAATCTTTAAAGATCATAACATGCAAATACAGTGAAACTGTTCAGAAGATCTACAGCTGTAATGGCAGTCAACAACTTTTGAAGCCCGCATGACTTCAGCCATTAGACAATTATTGTCAACATCGCGTTTTCCTGAAAAAGCACTTTTCCCTGAAATGGGGGTCCAAGGGGAAGATCCCCTTGTGCGGGTCAAGGGGCATTGCCCCCTGAAGCTGAAGGGTTTTCAGCAATTCTACCTTGTAAAAATGCCTCTCCTTGAACTAACTTCAGTTCTTCATACTCAGCAATTTCTGCCCTGAAATAAGCTCTCCTACAATGACTTTTTCAGTCATTTCTTCAACCTAAAGGAGGTTTTATACCCAAGTATTCACATAGCAAAATTGAGAACATATAGAATCTATACAAATGTGCACTAAGGCAAATAGAGGAAGAAAGAGAGAGAAAGAACACACACAGACACACACAGGGAAACAAAGAGAAGAAAGAAAGAGAGGGGGGCTTATGGTGGTCGTGAAGCATATGGAATAATATTAAAAGAACACAAAAAAAAACAACAACAAAAAAGCGTGTGTGTGTGTGAGAGAGAGAGAGAGAGAAAGAGAGGTGTATGTGTTTGCGTGTGTGTGTGCGTACGTGCGTGCGTGTGTGTGTGAGAGAGAGGTGTGTGTGTGTGTGTGTGTGTGTGTGTGACTCAGTGTGTGTGTATGTGTGTGTGTGTGTGTGTGTGTGTGTGTGTGTGTGTGAGAGAGAGAGAGAGAGAGAGAGAGAGAGAGTGTGTGTAGTAGTAGTAGTAGTCTTCAGTTTAACGTCTTTCCACTTTAAGTGATACCAGACAATCGCGCCGCACACGCATGTGTGTGTGTGTGTGTGTGCATAAATATATCATGTTAACAAATAGATTGTGCTGAACATCATAACAAATTAATGAAAATACAAAATTGAATAAAAATACGGGACTTGACTGTAAGCCCTTTAACAATATCAGACATCAAGTCTACATCATAGAGAACTTCTTCGATAAAAGTCTAAGAAATGATAGGCAAATAGGGCTTTTAATTCTGGCAATCAAGTATGACATGAGTATTAGACATATACTCTCCACATAAACATTTAATGTCTTGTTGAATTTTGTAACAAATGCATTTAGTCTGAAAAACAGTGCCTTGAGTTTTCTGTCTCTGACAACATCTATATCAGTCTTTCGATGGATGGATGATATCTTCAAACACACCCTTCCTGCGTTAGAATGCATTTTGAGAACTATTTTGCTGATATAAATGAAGGTTGCAGGATGGCTAAGACGTGCGCCTACCAATATGTAAATCGCAAGTTTCTGGGTTCGTACCCAGCTCGCCCTTTCTTCCCAGTTTGAGGAAAAAATCGAACTGAATGTCAAAGTCATTCAGATGAGACTATAAACCAAGGTCCTGTGTCCGAACGCACGCAGAACATCTTGCGCACACATTAAAATCCCGTTCCGCCTTTCAGAAGAGCAGGCCATCGTGTGCCGGTAGGAGCGGATGACAAAATTACATTAAAAAAAAAAACTGCATGCACACAGGTGTCGTGTTTAGACACCATCCCTGAGGGGGAAAAAAAATATAATGGGTAGGCGCTGCACTTGTGGCAATGCGCTCTCCACAGGGAGAGCAGCCCGAATTTCACGCAGAGAAAGCTGCGGTGACATAAAGTGGTATAAAAAAAATTTCATGAATAAATAAAATATAACTCCATAAATTTATTCAACGATGCCTGTTCTAACAATCTGTAACGCTCTCCTAAGGATAAAGAAACATGCAAAGCTGTGCCTGAGTGTGTGTCTGTCTTGTAACTCTGTGTGTGTGTGTGTGTGTGCCTCAGTGTGCGTGTCTGTCTAGTATCTGTGTGTGTGTGTGTGTGTTGTGTGTGTGTGGAGGGAGGATATGTGTGTGGGAATGTGTGTTTGTGTGTGTGTGCTTTTTCTTCAATTTAAAGTCTCTTCACTCATAGTGATATTAGACAAGAAACAAAAGTGAAATAAAGTAAATTGTGTCACTTGTGACGTGAGTGTGTTTGTGTGAGTGTGTGGGTAGTTTGTCAGTGTGTGTGTGTGTGTGTGTGTGTGTGTGTGTGTGTGAGAGAGAGAGAGAGAGAGAGAGAGAGAGAGAGAGAGAGAGAGAGAGAGAGAGAGAAAACATCAACACTGAAATTTAGTGTACATCGGCCTTGGACCACAATCCACTTTCAGGGACAAAAATGGAGAGGAAGAGAGAGAGAGAGAGAGAGAGAGAGAGAAAGAGAGACAGAGACAGAGAGAGAGACAGAGAGACAGAGAGAGAGAGACTGGTAGGGCTTCTGATTGTTATGTAAACATTGCTCTCTGACAGTACACACAGCTGAAGTACCTAGGCCTAGTGATGACTCATGATGTAAAGTAGTGAGGGGAAGAAATCAGAATGGAAGAGTTAATTCCCTTGATTGACCAGATTTCTGGGTTTCTTTTTTTTTCTCATCCTTTTTTTTTTGGGGGGAGTAGGGGGGGGGGGGGAGTAGGGGGGGGGGGGGGGGGTTCTTATCACAGATTTCAGCAAAGCATGTACCATGTAAATCTGTCATGCCCTTTTGCTTGCTTCAAAAGGACTTTAAAGGACTTTTAAGCAATTAAAAGGACCTGATGATATTTTAAAAGGACCTACTTGCTGAATCAAAGGATTTAAAAGGTCTTTTGACTCAAATCACATTTGTAAAGACTTAAAAGGACTTAAAAGGCCCTACGAACCTTGTTTACATTTGTGAACTGCTTTGATTTTAAAAAAACAAAAAAGCCAAAACACACACACACATTCTCCCTGCACATACACACTAGCATGTATTATATACACACACTCTCTCTTCTCAAATTTAATAATGAACACGGATAAAAACGTGATATAGACACTGACTCAGACTGTGTGATTCCTGTGAACAATGGAAAGAAAAAGCACGCTTCAAAATGCATGTCAATCAAGTTTATTGTATTCTGAAGTTTTCATATGTGACAATCACTATTTCTCATGATGCACTTCAAAACACACACACACATGCACACACGTATGCACCCATGCGCACACACACACGCACACACTCACACACTTTGACACTCCTCCTGTCCCTTTCTGCATAATTAACATAATAAACTAAACCATGCATTCCCTTTTTGACACACACTGAACACACTGCCTTAAGATTAAGCAATGTATAATTATCTAAAACGACATTCACACTCAGAGAAAATCCCAACACTGGCTACACCAATTTTCAAACTGTAAACATGCAATTGCGTGCACGCACGCACACACACACACACATAACACACACACAACACACACACACACAACACACACACACACACACACACACACAAACACACACACACACACACACACACACACACACACACACACACACACAACACACACACACACACACCACACACACACACACACACACACACACACCACACACACACTCACTAACTACACATACACACACACACACACACTATAATAAACATTGCATCACATCACAAACTCAAGCACGCATTCTTTTTTTCCACAAAACACCCTAAACATTACTCTACCAAACAAATCCATTAACATCACCCCCCAAAAAAAAGTAACAACTTTAAAATTATATCCAAACGCCAATAAAAATTTCACCCTAAAAAAAAAATCCCTAACTGAACATTGGATTTTCATTCAGACACAGGTGTGTTTTTTGCTATCTTTCCTTGTCTCTTTGCTCAGATCTCAAATTTCCCCCCTTTTTTTGCGCCACTTGCCGTCCTTCACTTTCTTTGGCCATTGGGGGCGTAGGTGGATGGAACGGTCCCGGGTGTCATTTTTCTTGGTGGATGTCCTTCACTTTTTAGGACACGTATGCCTTCAGCTGCAACCAAAACAACAGTCATAAAAAATTTGGAAATAAGTCTTTTTTTTTTTTTAAAAACAAAATCGAAAATGGCAGGAAGGAAGGTGGCGGGAGGTTTAATTTTGGGGGCGTGCGTTCGGCCTGTGAAAAGTAAAGGGTTCTGGGTTCCTTTCCAGCCTTGCCATTTTTCTTCCCCAGTTTAAAAAAAAAAAAAAAAAAAACTAAAATGTCAAACTCAAAGTCTTCGGATGAGGCATAATAAACCCAAAGGCCCCTGTGTGCGAATACACAATGAACACCTTGGTACATCTGAAAAACTTGGCCGCCTATTGGGGAGTAGGGCCATTTCTTTCCAGTAGGAAGGGATGACAAATTTTTTTAAATGCATGCCACGGGGGGTCTGTTTAGCACCATCCCGAAGTAGAATGCTGCTACCTTAAAAGATGGGAGAAAAACAACAAAAAAACAGTCCATACCCAAAACCTCACCTTTTGGGTGAACCTTTGGAGCCTAGTGAGGAACTGGAATATATAAAAAAAATGTAAAAACAAAAGTTTTTTTTTAAAAAATAATACGAAAAAAAAAAAAAAAAAAAAAAAAAAAAAAAAAAAAAACCTTCCCGGTGTGGGGGGGGGAAAAAAGGGGGGGGTTTTTTCATCTTTGTTGAAAAAGAAACCGCCCCCTTAAAAGGTTTACGGCTATTTTTTTCCCCCCCCCCGGGTTTTTAAAATTCCCAAAACCCCCTTTTTGGGGGTAACCCACAAAGTTGGGGGTCTTGCTTATTTCCCCCTGAGAAAACCGTGAGTGAGAAATTTGGGGAAAAGATTTAATTTTAAAAAAATTTTAAATACCTCTTTTCCGCCCTCACCAAACAGCACCATATATATTTTAGAGGATTTTTTCTTCCTTAAACCCTTCTGCTGCCAATTTCTGACTTAGTGAAGAACTCTCTCGCAGCGAGTATTTTTCAGCACGTTACTATTTCTTGCTTTCATGATTCACTGTTCAGTCTGTGTCAGAATGATATGGTGGTTTTTTCACTCAAAATGGGGTTGGAGGGGGAAGGGGGATTTTTTGTCTGCTATCAGCATAAATAAAAGCTACAGGTTAAAACCTTTTTAAAAAAAAATAAAATTTTTTTTATAATTTTTTTTTTAAAAATTTTTTTAAAAAATTATTTTTAAATTTTAAAAAAAAGTAATGGGTTTTGCAAGAGTTTGTTTTTAAGAAAAAAACCTTTTAAATAAAATTTAAAAAAGAAAAATAAGGGGCCCTTTCTTTTCTAAAACAATTTAAAATTTTTGAATAATAAAAATTGAAAAAATAATTATGGTTTATGGGACTATAACTTCCGGGCCCTTTTTCTTTTTTTGTTTGGAATTTTTTCCCCCCAAAAAAAAAACAAAAAAATTAAATTTTCCCCCAAAAAAAAAAATTCGGCAAAACCTTTAAAAAAAAAATTTTTAAAAAAACAAACTTTTAAAAAAAATTTTTGGAAAACAAAAAAAATCAATAACGTGCAAAAAATTCAAAAAAAAAAATAACCACAAAAACGTTCCCCAAAAAGGGGAAAATTTTTTAAAATTTCCTAAACCCCTTTTTTTAAAAAACCCCCCCCCTTAATTAAAAAACAATGAATAGATTATTTTTGTACACAAAAGTAAAATTTCAATAACAGACTTGGTCTTTCTTTAAAAAAATTTTCTGTAATGTTGCGATTTTTTCTTTTACATTTTCTTTCTTTCCTCCGCTGTGTTCTGAGGGTTTACCAAATGCCAAAATGGGGAGTTTTTCGTATCAAAAAATGTTTTTTAGCCCCCCAATTAAAATTTTTGCCACATTCCCCGGCCTTCAGAGAGATGTCTAAAAAATTTTTGAATATTTACAATTTAGACAATTAAAAAACAACACCAGGGTTTTGCCCAAAATTTTTTTTGCGTTTTCCCCCCTTTCCTTTTGGTTTTTTTTTTTGGTTTAATCTGTTTTTCGTGTCATCCCTTCCCACCAGCACGCAATGGGCTCATCTTTTGAAATAATGCTTTTTTTGTGGTTTTTTGGGTTTAAAATCCCCCCCTTTTTTTTTGGTCCAAATTTTTTTTAAATTCCTACCAGCACGCAATGGGTTTATCTTTTGAAACTAATGTCAGTAATGAAAGGCGAAAGGTTTTTACATTATTTTTTTAAAAAAATGATCCACTCTCAAAAGGTGCTCCATGACATTGCATTGGGAAAAAAACCAAACTAGTTTATTTTTCGTCAACTGACAAAAAAAGTAGTTTTAATCAATTAGTACATGAGGGGGTTTAAAAACAATAGAGAAATTTTAATAAAAATAAAATTATGTATTTAAAAAAAGAAAATATTTTTATTCCCCAAATCAAAGTCACAAACAAAAATAGTTTTTTCTTTCACCAGATAAAAATTTTAAAATACAAAGGGCAATTATCAAAAATTTTTTAAATTACATATCATTTAACTGACTTAAAGAATGACCATTTTTGAAATTTTTGGGGGAAAATTTTGGGTTTTTTATAGGTTCCCCCAAATAAAATTTTTAAGGAATGAAATTTTTTGTAAAAATAAAATTTTTATTATATAATTTTAAAATTTTTATAATTTTATTTAATATTCTGTTACTTATAGTATACTACTGGCAGGAACAAGATCAAATAAGTATTTAGGAATAAAATTAACCTTAACCAAAAAAATTATTTTCGTCCATTCTTCATCTTTAGTGTCAGAATTTTTATACTCTGGTGTGGTAAATTTTTCTGGGTTTGGGGCTGTGAAAAGTTCTAGTTCTATTGTAGTTCTTATTTCATAAGCTACCTTTTCTAATGACTTTACTGCATTTCAGTACAGTTTTCCCCTACTATCATACTATGCCAGCATTTTCAAAATGAGGGAGTATAAATCTAAATGACTGTTATAATTTTTAAAATTTGCATGTTTCAAGTGTCTTGTATGAAGTTTGTTTTAATTACAGTTTTTTTGGGCATTAACCAACTAATTACAGTATTTTTTTTGTTTTTGAGTCCCATCCCATTTACAATTGCCTGAAAATGTACCCAGGTTTATCATCTTTTTTGGGAAAGGGGGTTAAAAATCGAATAAAAGGGAGGGTTATGTTTTTTGTTACAAGGGAAAAAATTAAAAAGTCTGTTTTTTCTGCATTTTTAACTAACTTTCCAGCATTGGCTCAAGAATATA
>JASPKP010004608.1:0-17319 GCA_030674155.1 Stramonita haemastoma | reverse complement strand
AGCGGGGACCAAGAAAGAGAGGGGGTGGACCCCTTCCAGCAAATGGCGGCCCTTAAAAAAAAACCCCCAAAAATTTTTGGGGAAAAAAAAGAACACAGAAGGGAATGGGGGGAAAAATTGGTTTTAAAGGTCTTCAGGGGTCCTTTCCAGGGCCCGCCGTCAAAAAAGGGAGCGCTGTTTGGCTAGATAGATAGTGGTAGGGGGGTTTGCGAGGTGATGGTGATGGGGGTTTAAGTGGAGGGTAAAAAGGGTGGGGGTTTTGGGGGGTGGTGGGGGGTGGTTGGTGGTGGTGGTGGGGGGTGGGTGGTTTTTTGTGTGTAAGTGGGTGGTTTTGGGGTTTTTTGGTGTGTGGGGTGTGTGGGGGTGTGTGTGGTGTGTGTGGGGTGTGTGTTTTGTGTGTTGTGTGTGTTTTTGTGTTTTTTGTGTGGGGGCACCCCGGGTGCATATGTTTGTTTTTTTTGGGTTATTTGGTTTTTTGTTTTGGGGGTTTGGGCCCAAAGTGTTGTTTTGCTTTGGGGGGTTTTTCCCCGGGGGTTTTGTTTTACTTTTTGCTGTTATGTTGGGCTTCCCAAGGAATATTTTGTTTTTTCCGCTTTTTTAGGGTTGGTTTGGGGGGATATTATTTAATAGTGGTCCCTTTTCCATGCCTGTTTGCGTGAATGCGCTTTCCTGTGCGGGGGTTTAAATTTGTTTTCGAGTATGAAATCAATGCCAAAAAACGGGTTTTGCGTTTTAGGGCACCACAAAAACGCTGGCAAACACATATTATTTTTGTTTGTGTTTTTTTGTTTTTTTTTGCCTATGGAATGGGGGAAACCCGGGAAAGGGGAAACGCGTATCACACTTGGCCGGGCCAAAGCCAAGGGGGCATCCACGGTAAAACCTCCCCTTGGGTCCCTTTCGGGGCCCCAAGGTTTTCCCAGAGTTAGGGGACAGTTTTCAACGCCGTTTTTTGGTGCAGCAGGTATTTTATTTTTTGGGATGTAAATGGGAAATTTTCTTCTAAACTTTGTTTTCCCCCAAAAGAAAAAACCACCCAACCCCCCTTTACCCAACTCCACATAAAACACCTTCCAATCAAAATTTTCTTCATAATCTTTTTTCCAAATTTAATCTTTATATTCATAAATTTTCATCCCCCATCACTATCATCATCACATCTTCGTTATCGTGCCCATAGCCTTTTCTTTATTATTATTTTCCTTTATCTTCCACCCAAGCCCTCCTTTCATCTTCATCATCATAAACCCCATAATCTCTCCATCTTCATCTTCATTACTTCTTCATAAATTAAATTTATCCCCCCTTTTGGGTTCCCCCTCCCAAGTGGAGTGGGAAAAAAAAGGCCCCCTTTAACTTTCGCCCTTGACCTTGGCTTTGGGGCCCGGGGCGGTAAAGCAAAGGGTCACCTTGACCTTCCCCTCCCTCTTTTTTTAAGGGGCCCCTTGGGGGCTGGGGCTTTGGTGCTGATTTTGCAGGTTTCTTTTTGAAAGTGTGTGTGTGTGTGTGTGTGGGGTTTTGGGTGTGGGTGGGGTGTTTTGGGGGGTGGGTGTTGTTTTTGTGTGTGGGTGTTGTGTGTACGGGGTCTGTGTCGGGTTTGTGCGTTGTGCGGGGGGTTTTCTTTGTTTTTTTTGTGTGTGTGTGGTGTTTTGTGTGTGGGGTTTTGTGGGGGGTGTGTGGGTTTGTGTGTGGGGGTTGTGGTGTGGGTGTGTGTGTGTGCATGCGTGCATGCGGGGCGTGCGGGGCCTGCGTTTTTGTTTTGGGGTGCTTTCGTGGTTTAAAACCCTTTTGGTTTGTTTGGGCCCACATGGGTGGATAGGGCTCTTGTATTTTCAGGATGAGTCTCTTTCATTTCCCTCGAAATAATTTTATTTTAAAATTTCGTTTCACCCCTAAATTTATGAAAAAATGAAATAAATTGATTTTAGGTTTTAATAAAGAAAAACTTGTTTGTGGTTTGGGGAACGGGATCCCCAATTTTAAAAATATGTAAAAATTTTGGTTTTTTCAAAGCAGCACTAGAGGCCGGGGATGTTGTGGAGGAAGACGATGACGACGCAAAGGGAGCAGAGGCCCGGGATGATGAGGGATGTAAACGTTGACGACGACAAACGACGAGGGGACGACGGGGAGTTGGATGTTGAGGGTTTTATAGGATGATGATTTGATGTTGATGAGGTTGATAAAGGAGGGAGGGATGTAAAGAGGGATGTTTGGGGGGCGTAACCTATTCCTTTACAAAGCACAATGGGGGGGGCCGACACACCCAAATGATGATGAGGGAATGTTGATGAGGGATAAATGATGATGATGATGATAATAAGAGGTGGTGGTGGTGTTTATGTTGTGATTGAGGGAAAAAATGATGTTGATGATGATAAAATGAGGGGGAAAGTTTGAGGGAAGGTTGATGATGTTTGGCGATAGGATGAGCAGTACCTGTTCCTATCCCCAAGCACTACGGGGCCTACCCCGTCATGAGGTAAGATAAATGGGAGGGATGGGGATGAGGGGACGATATTGTTAAAAGGAATTTTTTGGGAAGGATGTTGGGTAAAATTGATTATAAAGTTTAATGATGTTTGTGGGGGGGAGGGGGGTTTTGGGGGTTTTGGGTGGTTGGGGGTGGGGACCCCCAGCACGGACACCGCCGGGGGACGGGGAAGCGAATGGGAATGGGATGATTTTATGTTGAAAAAGTGTAAAGATTGTTGCGAGGGAAGGGTTTTTGATGATTTTTTTGATTGACGGGGCCCCGGGGTACCTTTTTCCCTTATCCCAAACCCCCTTTCCTGGGGGGCCAACAACCCCGGCCCCGGTTATGGAGGGATGTTTTTTTGGATTTGAATTGTTGATGGTTTAAAGGGGTGAAGGGGGTGGGGGGGTGATGGGTTTTGGTGGTTGTGGTGGTGGTGGTGTGGTGGTTTGGGTGGGGGGTTTTGCCCGTGACCCCCGGGCCCCAGGCCCTGTTCCTAACCAAAGCCCTCCCTGGGGCCTCCCCCGCCATGATGTTGATTGATGAAGTTGTTGAGAAAAATTGATAAATGTTGAGGTGGTAAAGTGAGATGATGAACCCCCGGTCGGTACCTTTTCCCTTTTCAAAGGCAAAATGGGGTTTAAAACCCCCAGCCTTTGATGATGATGATGCGAGGGGAATGTTAAAGATGGGAATGAAAAAGGGGTTTTGAGGGGATGATGATGAGAAGATGTTAAAGTTGGGGTTAATGACCCCAGGTTTTGATGATTTAAAACCGGGGCGGGTTAACCTTTTCCCCAATTTCCAAAGTACTACTGGGGATCCCCCCTACCCCAGGGATAAAGGGATGAAAGGGATGATGATGTGATGATTTTGGGGTTTGGGGTTTTTTGGGGGTTTGGTGATGTTGATGAGATGTGAGGGTTTGTTGGCCCGGACCCCGGACCTTTTCCAATTTTCCCAACCCCCTAAACCGGGGGCCTACCCCGCCCCGGGGGACGCCTGGTGGGGCCCCGTGGAGGAACCAGGGGGATCAACCCTTTTCCCCCTCCCCACAAAAAACCCCCCCCAACCCCCCCCCCCCCCCGCCTGGAAAAAAGAATTCCAGGTAAGAAGTTTAAAGGTGCGGCCCTTTGATAGCTTCCCCTGTTTTTATCCCCGCCCCCCCTTCCCCCTTCTCCCCCTTCGTTTCTTTTCCTTTTTCTCCCCCTCCCCTCTCCCCTTTTCCCCTCTCTTCCCCCTCCCCCCCTTCTCCCCCTCTCCCCCCTTCCCCCCCCTCCCCCTCTTCTCTATTTTTCCCTCTCTCTCCCCTATCCCCCCCCCTCATTTTTTCCTCCCCCACCCTCCCCCCCCCCCCCCAATCCCCTCTCCCCTTTTTTTATTAACTTTTGGTTTTAAATTTTGTTTTGCCTTTTTTTTAATGCCTAGCCCCAAGTTTTTTTTTTTTAAGCCCCCCCCGTCCTTTGCATTTAAGGAAAAAGAAGGGGCCCCTTTTCCCCAAAGGCCCAGGTTCGAAACGGGATTGAATTTTAAAAAATTTAAAAAACCCCCCAACCCCCCCTTCCTTTCGCAAAAAACCTTGCGGTTTGATAGTATTTCAGGGGGGAAACCCAAAAACCCGGAGATTGGGGTCAGTGGGTTTTTTAGCTTTTGCACAAAAGAAATCCACGGCAACAAAAACCCATTTTTATTGGTTAGTTATGTTGTAATGATGGGGAAAGAATTTTGAAAAAAGGGAAACAATTTTTTTTGATTCTGTGGGGGGCCTGCTTGTGGGGACACTCTTTACTGGGGAAAAAGGACAGTTGAAATTCCCCATGTTTTTTAAGGGAAAAAAGGGGGAAAAATTGAAAAATGTTACCCATTGCCAAGATAAATCTTTTTGCCCACGGGTTTAAATTTTTTTGGCTTTAGCATTTTAAACCCCGGGGGGTTCCAGCAGGGCTTTTTAAAAAATTTGTTAAATTAAACTGACCAAAACTGTCCACGGTTTTGAGCTTTTGCAAGGGACCCCGTAGTCATCGGCTAATAAACACTGTAAATCACTACCCACTCGTCCCGGGTTTTAATTGAGGGCATTAGCAAAAAGGGCCCCCCTGTGGTCGGGGGCGGGGGCCTAAAAAAAACCCTGAAACATCACTGCCACACTGTCCACAGAGCCTGATGCGGGAACGGCCAGAAACTGCCCCCCCTGGTCCACTGGGTCAGAAAAAGGCCACACAGCCAAAAACTTTGGCCAAAAAACGGGAAAAATTCCTGAAAAATTTTAAAACCTGGTCAGTCCCCTTCTTTTCTGTTCCTTGTCTGTCTGTCTGTCTGTCGTCTTCTGTTTTGTCTTTTTTCCCTGCCCCTTTTTTGGGTCTGTCTGTCTGTTGTGTACTGTTTTTTTTGGGTTCTCCCCTTTTGGGTGTTTTTTTCTGTCGGCCCTTTTCTGTCTGTCTGCCCTGTCTTGTACGTCCTTTTGTCCCCGGGGGGTGCCCGTTTTTTTTTGTCTGGTTGTTTGTTTTTAAAAACCTGTCTTTTGGGTCTGTTGTCTGTTTGTTTCTGTCTGCCCTGTTCGGTATTTTTTTCTTTCTTTTTCCTTTCTTTAAATGCCGGGCCTTTTGGCCCTCTGCTTTTTTGTGTCTGCTCTGGGGCTAGTTTGGGTTTTGGCGAAAAGAGGGTTTTTTTTTTTTTTCCAAAGTTTTAAACTTATTTGAAAATGGTTTTTTTTTACTGAAACGGAAAAAATTAAAAAAAAAAAATTCTTTTTTGTTATTTTTCATTTTTTAAACCCTTGATGTCGATTAAAAATCACCAAAAAAAAAAAATTTTGTGAAGCCCCCAAAGGGCCTAAAAAGTTTATTTTGTATTAAAAAGAGAAGAAAAAATTTTTCAATTTTTTTAAACCCTTTCAACAATTTTAAATTTTTCCAGACGGGAGGGAAAGATCACCGGGACAGGGCATATTTTTCTTAAAACATCTTTTATTTTGAAAGACTTTAAACAAAATCAGATGACCTTGCCAATGTCATGGTCACAAAAAAGGGTCAACATTTTTTGTGGGTATATCGTGAAGTATCGTATCTTTTGACTCAAGTTTTTTTTAAAAAAAAAAACTTTCGCATTTTTGTCTTGCCCCTTGCCCTCCGTTTGAAAAGATAAAAAATAATGTCTGTTTTTTCATTATATGAACAAAGAAAATAAACGTTTTTTTTTTTTTGTAACAAAATTTTTTTTTTTCATTTTTTTTTTTCAAATGTTTCTACCGTTTGGGGAAAAAAATTAATTTTGGGAAAAGGGGAAAAAAATTGAAAAACGGAAAACAGAAATGGGGGGGGCCTCAAAGGGGGAATTTGTTGAGGAGAGAGAGGAGAGAGGGGAGGGGAAGAGGGGGGAGAGAGGGGAAAAGAGAGGGGGGAGAGAGAGGGGGAGGGGGAAGGGGGCAAAGAGAAAAAGGGGGAGGGGAAGGAGAGAAGAGGGAGGGGAGGGGGAGGGGAAAAAATAAATCAAAAAAATAAAAAGGGGGGGGGGGTCCAGGGGTTTGGGGGTTTTCAAAAGAAAGGGGGGAAATTTTTACACTGGGGGGGGGGTTTTCTTTTAAGGGGGGGAGCTAATTTGGGAAACCAAAAAAAACTTAAAAAAAACAAGTGCATTGGGGGAAAAGGGGCCAGAAAATTTTTAGAAATTTAGATAAAAAAAAAATAAACCCGGGATATAGTTTTAAATATAAAAATGATATGAAAACTTAAAGGGGGGGGTTTTTATAGGGCACTGTTTTTAAACCCCCACAACCAAAAACCAAAACATTTTCCATTTAATAATTGTTTATAAAATTAAAATTTAATTATTTTTTGGGAAGGCCCCCAGAAAAAACCAAAACCAAAAAACCCTGCCCAAAAATGGGTTGAAAAAGGGTTTTTGTAAAAAAAAATTTTCTTGGTTTTTGGGAGGGCCCGATTTCTGTGGGCAGATGGGCCTTTCCCCTTGGTGTTCCGGGCCAAAAACGGGTTTGCCAGGGGAAAACCAGTTACTCAAGGGCCGTTTTTCATGCGGTTTTTGGCGGGAAATCGTTTTTAAAAAAAAATTTTGACATGGATGATTAAGTGAACCTGGTCTGTTTTTCCCAAAAAAACCAGGGCCCGGGTTGGTGAACAGAAAGTCTTTTGGGTGGACACAATAAAGATTCTGAGGGCAAACCTCGGGAAAAAAACATCCTCCCTTTTTGGGTTTGAAGGGGAAGGGGCCTTTGGGGCAAAGGGGTTTATGGTTGTCAAAATATGTTCAATTGTAAAAATTTGGGGGGGGGAAAGGGGGGGAAAAAGAACCCCGGGCTGGGGTTTTGACTAGCAAAAAGATAGTAAGAAAGAAAGCATTACTTTTTTTAAAAAATTTTTTTTTCCCAAAAATTGTGATCAGACCAAAGTTTTTAAGTGCCAAAGTTAATTTTTAAAATTTTCGTGAAAGATTCCAAAAAAAAAATAAGCCCCAAGGGAATTTTCCAGAGGGAGGAAAGGGGGGGAGAAGGGATAAAATTAAAATCTTTTATTTCCCGGCTGGCCCTCTTCAAGGCTGTAACTTCATTTCAGTCTTGCCCAGCATAAATTCTTTGATGTTTTGGGTTTTAAGTCTTTAAAAATCCCTTTGCATGTTTAAGTTTCGTCTAAATTTTTTTAAACTTTTTTTTGATGGGGGAAAACAGTAGAACAAATTCCCTACTTTTTTTACAACTAGGGGTTTTCCATATTATTACAAAATAATGGGATGGGGGCAGAGTGCAGGGGAAAAAAAAGGAAAGGGAAGAAAAAGTTTTTTTAAACAAATTTTATAATTAAAAGTTTTAAAACGATTTTTTTGCCCCAATTTAAAAATCCCACATACCCCCCTTTTTAAAAAGGGAAAAAAAAAAAAAAAAAATTTCAAGTAAATAATGGAGCGAAAGTTTTTTGGCTGTGTTAAAAAAAAAAATATGCGGTACTTTAGTAAATCCCTTTTATTTCTTTTTACCCCGGGGGTTTTTTTCATTACTTTCTTTTCAATTCTTTCATTCTTTTTCTTTCCCATTCTTTCCCTTTCATTTTCATTCATTTCACCCCATTCATTCCCCCCTGCTACCATCGTTCCTTTTTTTCCTGGGGGCAGCTTTCCCTGACCCAAAAACGCCCTTCCACCCCCAACTTTTTTGTGGTTTTTTTCTGGAGTTGGCCCTACGGAAAAGGGACGTCACCACCCATTGCCCCTTTTCTTCCCCCCTGAAGGGGAAAAGGAACTAAAGGTAAAATTTCTTGTTTTTTTTTTTCCCCTTTTTTCAATAAAAAACCACGTTATCTTTCCCTTTTCAAAGGTGAATTAAGGAACAAAAGGGTTATTTGGGATTTTTTTCCCTTTTAATTTTCATGCGTTGCTTTTCCTTTTTTAAGATAGATAAAAAATAAAAAGGGATTACTTTAAAGGTTTTTAAATAAAAAATTTTTGTGAATACCCCTGTTAAAAATGGCATTTTTTTTTTTGAAAAAAAAACCAATGTGGAAGAAAAAAGGAAAGGAATAAAAAAAAAAAAAAAAAAAACAAAAAAAAAAAAAAAAAAGGGAAAAAGGAAAAGAAAAAAAACATTTTTTAAAAAAAAATTGATTCCCTTCTTAAAAATAAATTGGGATTTTTTTTATGGAATTGGTTTTGGATGGTGGGTTTAAGTGGATATTTGGGTATGGAGGGTGGTGGTTGGTATATTTTAGGGAAGGTTGGAAGGGGGGGGGGAAAGAAAAAAGGAGGGAAAAAAAAAAAAAAAAAAAAAAAATTAATTAAAAAATTTAAATTTATATTAATATAAAAAATTTATAGTTTTTTGGGGTGTAGTAGGTATGAAAATGTTTTTTAAATATTATTTTTTTATTTTTTTTTTTTTTTTTTTTTTGGGGTGGGGTTTGTGTGTGGGGGGGCTCAAAACCCAGGATGTGCATGGCCCCGCGAAGGGAAAAAAGCTGCAGTCAGGTCCCTACCAGTGACTCTGGGACCAACCACCCCGGGGGCCAAACCTCCCCCTTCCTCTCCTGGCCAAAGGGGGTGTGGTTTTTGGTGGTGTGTGTGTGTGTGTGTGTGGGTGGAGTGTGGGGTGGTTTTTGGGTTGTTGATTTGGGTTTTTGGTAATTTGTGTTATTTTAGGGTTGTGTGTGTGTTAGTTTTTATGGTTGTGTGTTTTTGGTGTGTGGGGTGTTTGGGGGTGTGGTGTTGTGTGGTGTGTTGTGTGTGTTTTGTGTGTGTGTTGTGTGTGTGTGTGTTTTTTGTTTTTTGGGTGTGGTGTTTTGGTTTTTTTCCAAGCCCCTCCAGGAAAAAAATGTTTTTTTTATGTGGGCGATGTTTGTGCTCAAAGGGGTTTGGGTGTGGGTTGTTGTTTTTTTGTTTTTGTTTGGGGTTGTTTGGGTTTTGGGTTTTTTTTTGGGTGTTGTGTGTGGTTGTTGTGTGTGTGTGTGTTGTTGTGTGTTGTGTGTGTGTGGGTTGTGTGTGTGTGTGTGTGTGTGTGGATGTGTGGGTGTGGGTGTGGGTGTGGGTATGCTTTCGTTTTTCGTTGGTACTAATGTGTGCATTAAGTATCTGCGTGTTGCTCCGATTGTGTCATGCCAGCTGCTTTTTTTTTCGTTGTTTCCCGGGGAGACCCCTCCCCAGAACTGTCCAGCGACAGAACAGCGGCTGGGGGGGGAGGTGGGGGGCGGGGTGGGGGGGTGCGTTCTGATGGAACTCTGCTGTCCGCCCCCCCCGCCCCTCCCCCCCCACGTTCAAAACCCCACCCCCCCCCCCCCCTTTGCGCAGTGCAGGCATGTATGTGGCCCTGTGGGGACTGGAAGACAAAAAGACAACGCAGCAGACAACAGACTGAAAACGACAGACAACAGCAGACAGCGCCCTGCTGAAATTTAGACAAACGACCAGACTGCGAGACAGACAGCATACAGCTGACTGACAATAGTAGACAGACAGATAGACAATGCGACAGCAGACGAAGCAGACTACGAAGTGGAAGACGACGACAACAGACAGAAAAAGGGGGAAACGACGACAGCAACAGTCCTAGCCAGCCTTTTCTTCCCTCATGAGCTCCCCTTACCCTTCAAAACCGCGTGTACTTGGGTTGCTTTTTTTAATTAACAAACCCTTAAAAGACTTTTGTTGATATGCCTTTTAAGGTTGAAATGTCAATGTTCTCTCGATAGGCTGTTTTGTGTGTTGCCTTTTTGGCGAAATTTAAAATTTTTGTGTTGCTTTTTGCCGATGATCTATTTTATTTGGGATTTTGTGATTGTTTATTAATTTTGGTTCTGTTTTGGGGGGGGTGGGCTTTGTTTTTTTTTTTTTTCTGTTTTGTTTTTTTGTTTTGTTTGTTATTTTTGGTGGGGGGTTTTTTTTGAATGCAGCCTGTTAATGTTATACCTCTGGGGGGTTGCTTGGGAAAAATTTTATGAAGAACTTTTGGCTTGGGAATTAAAGGAGGGCTCAATCAAATCAAAATGGGGGCTGTGTCCTTTTCAGTGTTGCAATTTTGTTTACTTTCAAAAATTTTTTTTTTTCCCCCATTATTGTTGTTTTGTTTTTTCATTTTTTTCCCCTATTGTTTTTTGCTCCTGTTCCGCTTTTTTTGCTTTTGTTTTTTGGGTGGTGTGCTTGCTTTTCTGCTGCGCGTTTGGGGTGCTGCTGCTGCTGTTGCTGCTCGCGTGCTGCTTTTCGCTGGGTGTTTGTCTTTTTGTTCTTATTGTTTTCGTTTTTTTACTGGCTTAAGGTTTTTTGTCTCTTTTTTATTTTCACGGACCTCAACAGCAATAATTGATGATGAAGCGAAAATGCGTTGCACTGCGTTTTTGCCCCCCAACAATTTAAAGGGCCCCCGCTCCAACTTCGCTAAGAAATGAGTTTTTTTTTTCTGTCTTTTTTAGAAAAAGGCGGAAATGGAAAAAGAAAAGGGAGAAACATTCAAGAAGGGGAAGGGGACAGAAAGAAAAAATTACAAGGCAGAATTTAAAGAGAGGGTAGAAGAAAGGGAATTCCCAACACAGATTTTCCAGAAGGGGGAGCATTTATACTGACCCAACCCCCCCAAAATCCCCCCCCGGGAGAGGTTTGCTGTCTTTTTGTCGTTGTTTTTTTTTATTTTAATGGGTACTGCCCACTTCGTGTGTCTTTTGTCTTCCTTATTGTGTTTGCTATATTGAGTTTAAAACCACAAAATGGTCCTTTTTGACCTCACCCACTTTTTTCGCTAGGAGCCAAAAAGGAAGGGGGGGGGGGTAATTTGTCGTTTTTGGGAATTTTTGATTCATTATCACTATACCCTTTTACTCTACCTGAAAATTAAAATTCAAGAAAATTTTTGTTGTTCTTGCCTTTAAACTTTTTTTTTAAAATACCCAAAACCTTCTTTTTTCCCACAAATATTAGGATGCTAATTGTCATTTTTCATTTTGTCTTTCCTGCAGCTTCTTTTCAAGTTGTAAAAACTTTTGATAAAATTGTCCGATTTTCAATCTCTTTTTGTTTTTAAAGACATTTTATTGCAAATTTTAAAAAGTCAAAAACTAAAAAAAAATTTACCCCAGGTGAATATCCCACTAATTTTGGGGGAGCGTCAAAATTTGATTTGGTTTATTTTTTGTAAAAGTCATGTTGTTGTTTCCTTTTCCTTTTTTTTTTTATATTTTTGTGTCTCCATGCGTTTTCAATGTAACCCCCTTCTGGGGCTTGTTTTTTTTTTCTTATTTTTTCCTCTGTTTTTTTTCCTTTTTTTTGGGGAGGGGGGGGTGAAGGGGTTTTTTTTTTCTTTCTGAGGTTGTTTCTAAAAGTTTTTCTTGGATTCTTTACAGTGAGGTGTCACCAAAAATGGATGTTCGTGCGCTGTAGGTTTAACCCCGCGTGCGTATGCAGGGAATTGACCGTCTTCATGGAGTGCACCGTCCCGACTGTCATCCTGCGGCTGTCCTGTTTGGGTTTGTGTTGGGGGTTCATTGGTGGGTGTTGTTGTCTTTTGGGCTGTTTTCTTTGGGTTTTGCCCTGCCGTCTGTCTGTCTGTTTCTGTCTTTTTGGCCCCCTTCTTTTTTTTGTTTCTGTCTTCGGGGTGCCCCCTTCCTCCCCTTCCCTTTTCCCCTCTCTCCCCCTTCCTCCTTTTCTCCCCCCTATAATCTTTTTCTCCCCTACCCATCTCTCTCCTCCTCTCTCTTTTCTAGAGCGCATATTTTTTTTTGGTGATTTTGGGGTTTTGCGGGAAAAGGGGAGGGGGGGACGGGTGTATGCTAGTAGTGTTAACCCAGTGCTTGGGGCATGGGTCCCTTTGCCAAATTTATTGAAATAACCCTTTAACGGAAAAGGGGGGAAAAAAAATTGAAAGACAAAAAAATTTGACATTTAAAAAAAAAACATTTTTATAGTAGGTTGTTTTTTTTTTTTTTAATTTATCCATTTTCCCTTTTTCACCTGGGGGGTTGGGGGTGGTTTTGGGGGGGGTGGTTTGTTGTTACGGTTGTTTGTTCCTGTCTTTTTCCCCATTTTTTGAACAGATTTCCCCCCGTTTAAACCCCCAATGGGGAGTTTTTTGCATTTGGGGAAACCCCGTTTTTTTTTCCCCTTTAAAGAAAACGGTGCCGAAATTTTTTTTTCAGGAGTGATTTTTTTTTAAAACTTTTTTGGGTTTTGGTTTTTTTTTCATTTTTGGGGTTTTTTTAAACCCCCTTTTGGGGGTTTTTTGGGAAAATGTGTGGGCAGAACAATATTTTACTGTTACGAGGTCGCGCAAACTGGGGGTTAAAGGAGATGAGTGTTTTCGCCAACCCCCTAAAACCTGATTCCCTTCCTTCCCTCACCACAACCTGTACTCCCCCACCTACCATTTGGAACATTGCCGACATGTGTTTTGTTTTGTGTTTTTGTTCCCGAAATTTTAAACGCCCGTCGGTTTGGCCCCCCCAAAAGAGGGCCCCTTCCCTTTCTCCCATTTTCGGACAAATGTTTTTTTTTGTTGGGTTGAGAATTTTTTTGGGGGTTAAAAAAATTTTTTTTAAGTCAAAGCAAAATTTTCGCATTTTTTAAATTTGGGGGGTGGGGGACCTGCAAATAGATTTTAGGGACTTGTTCCGGAAATCCTATTTTTTTTTTTTCCCAAATTTAGGGGTCTTTTTTTTTTTTTTTAAAGAATTTTTAAATTTTTTTTGGGGGGAAAATTTTCTACAAACAAAAAATTTACGGGTGTTTTTTTGGGAATTTTTGTGGTTTTTTTTAAAACAAAATTAATGGGGGGCGAAAAAAAATTTTAAACCCTAGCAAAGGATTTCCCCCACGTTTTTTTTCTAATTGAGGATTTAGGGCAATGTTTTTTTTTTTAAAATTTTTTCCCATTTTTTGGGTTCCTTTTTTTTAAACGCTTGTTATTTTTTTTTGGGGCAATTTGATTTTGGGGCTGCCTTTTTTTAAAAAAAAATTTTAATTGTGTAATTTTAAATAGAAAAAGCCAAAAACTGGGCCCCCCAGTTGGGGGTTTAAACTTTTTGTATATTTTTAAAAAAAAAATGGGGGAAATTTGAAAAAGACTTTCGGGAAAAAAAAAAAAAATTGTGGATGTATTTATGTTTATATTTTTCCCCCGGAAAAAAATTAAAAATTGGGGGTGCTCTACAGTTTAAGGATAGGCAACATTACGTATTTTTTAAATTTTCCCAAAAAATTTTAAAAACGAAATCCAGAGCTGGATGTATAAAAAAACATAGGGAAAAAAACCCCAAAAAAGGTTTATCAAATGATTCATGGTTTGGAAAAAAAAGCTTTTAAAATTTAAAATTTTTATAATTTAAAGGGTAGGCTCAAAAAATTATTGAAGGCGCGTTGAAAAAATAAGGGGGAAATTGGGGGGGAAAAAACCCCAAAAAATTTTTCCCTTTTTTCCCATCGGGGGGGGGGAAATTTTAAAAATGCATTTTTGAATGAAAAAAAAGACGTTAAGATTTTGGGTTTCGAAATTATGGCTTCTTTTCCATTTCCCCCAAATTCGGGGTTTTTGGGGGTTTGGGTTTCTTCTTTTTAAAAAAAGTCAGCGAAAGAAAATTTTTATTTTTTTGACAAATGGTTTTTCCTTTTTCAAAAACCCCTTTTGAAAAAAGGACTCATCAAAAATTTTTTTGGGAAAAAAAAATTGGGGAACCCCCCAAATTTGAAAAAGCAAAATTTCCCCCTTTGTTTTTTTCCAAAAAAAAAAAATTAATTGTTTTTGGGGTTTTTAAAAAAACTAACAAACAAAAAAGCAAGGGGGGCTTTAAAAAAAAATTTTTTGGGAAAAATTTTGGGGTTTTGGAAAAAAAGTGGAAAAATAACTGGACGACTTTTTAACTCTTTAAAAAAGAGAAAAAGGGGTTTTTTAAACCCTTAAAAATTTTAAAAAACGTTTTTTTTAAAAAAAAACGGGGGCATGGGTTGTACGGGTTTTTCCATTAATGGGGGGTTTTTGGGGGAATTTTTTAAATGAAAAATCAAAATTTTTTTACAGGCAAACCCCCCCCCAAATACCCCCTTTTATGAAAAAATTTTTTTTTTTTGGGGTTTAAAAATTTTCCCAGAATCAGTTTACTCAAAATTTTAACTTTTTTTTTAAAACTTTTTTTGTTTTAAAAAAAAAGGGGCTTTTTTTTTTTGGGGAAATTAAAAAAAAAAAAAAATTGCTATAGGTGTTTTTCCCCGGGAAAAAAATTTGGGGCAAGGGGGGGTTTTATTTTTTGGACTGTGTTTGACCCCCTTTTTGCATCAGAATCCCCGGGGAAAAGCAAAAACCCCTAAAAAAAAAGGGGGAAAAAGGGGTGGGGGGCCCCTTGAAAAAAGCAGGTACTTCTGGTTTTTTAAAACGGGGAGATTTTTGTCCCCCCTTTGGGGTTGTCCCCCTGTTTTTTTAAAAGGGGGGTTGGGAAAAAAAATTCATCAACAAGGGTAAACCCCAGGGTTGCCACTTTTCCCCGCATTTTAGGGAAATGTTTTTCCCCCTTCATGTTTGTTGATTTTCCCCCCTGTTTTTAAAAAAGTTTTTAGGGATTTTAAAAAAGAAATTTATAAGCTTTTTGCAGGGGGGGGAACCCCCCCAAAATAGATTTTTCTTAAAAAAAAAAGGTTAAAAAAATTAAAAAAAAAAATGTTTATCTCTGTATTTAGAAAAAAGCTTTGGGGAAATGTGGGCTGGGATTATTGTTTAAAATTTGCACTTTTTTTTTTTTTTTCCCCAAATACTTTTTTAGTTTCACAACTCAGTAAAAAGAAAGCATGCGGGATTTTTAAACGTTTGCTTTTTCCCCCTTTGAAAAAAAAAAATTTATTTATTCCCGAAAATTTTGGGGCCCTGACTTGTTCTTAAATTTTTTTTTTTAAAAAATTTAAAAACCCCACTTTTTTTATGGTTCCTGATCTCTGGGGTTTTGGGGGATGCTGCAGGTAGCGAAATTGTGGGTCATTGAACTTTTTTTGCAAAAAACTTTTTTTTGGCTTAGATGTATGTACAGTAATGATCTTTTGGTTTTTTAATTTTTAAAAAAATGGAAAAAATACTTTTTTTTGTTTTTTGCTGTTAGATGGATTATTTTGGTTTTGGTTTAAAAATTTCGGCTTTTTTAATGGGGCAGCCTTTTTTTTAATTTATTTGGGGGTTTTTTTTGCTTTTTTTTTTAAAGTTGAAAAAGTAAAAAAAACTGGGCCCCAAAATACAATACTTTTTTCCCAAAAAAAAGGGGGCCCCCTTTGGGAAAATTTTTTTGTTTGGTAAAAAAGGTTTTAAAAAAAAATTTTTTGTGTAAAAAAAATAATGGGGGTTTTGGGGGCAGAGAAAATTTTGGGGAAAAAAGGGAAGGGGCAATAAAAAATTCATATGCAAAAGTGAGATTTGTTGTTTTTTTTTTAAAATTTTTTAAAAGGTTCCCGAGGATGTCAAACCTTATTGAAATTTTGAGGGGGTTTTTGTAGAATTGAAAAAAAATCTTTAAAAAAATTTTAAAAACTTTGTGTATCAAGACATAATTTTTTTTTTAAATTTTTCAAATAAAAAAAGGGCCCAAATTGCAATTTTTAAAAGTTGTTGTCCCCCCTTTTTTTTTAAAAAAATTCACGGGAGGATGTGTGCATTTTGTGTTGTGTTGTCCGGGTATCGAGGTTTTTGGTTTGGGGCTTTTTAAAAAACCCCCAGAAAACTTTGGTACCCGGAAATTTTTTTTAAAAACCCCCTTTTTTTTCTTTGGTGTTTGGGTCATCCGAGGTCTTTTGGGGGGGGGGCCCTTTCATTTGTGAAAAAAACCTTTGGGGTTAAAAATTTTACGGCCACCTTTTTTATTTAAATCACAGTTTAGTAATGTTTTTTTTTTGGTTTTTGTTAACCTTTGTTTTTTTTGTTGTTAATTTTTTTTTACTTCTTTATAAAATCACCCGGGGGGTTTAAAAATTGTTTGGCGGCCCCTTCTTGTTTGGAAAAAATAAGATCTGTGGAAAATTTTTTTTTTTTAAAATCTTGTAAAAATTATGTCGTCCCTTGGTTTATGAAACTGCACAATGAAAACCCAAATTTTTTTTAAAAAAAAAACCCCCCCAATTTTTTCTTTTTTCTGAAAAAAATTTTTGGAAATTTGCATTATCAATACTTTTTTTTTAAAACTTTTTTTTTTTTTGTTTTTTCCCCCTTTTTTGCAAAAAGGGTTTTAAAAAAGTTTCTTTTGAAAAGAAAAGTTGCTGTGTTTTTTTTTTTAATTTACCATTAAAATTTCTTTTTTTCCTATTTTTGGAAAAAACCCCAGTTTTTTTTTTTTTGGGGGGGGGGGGGGGGGGGGGGGGGGGGGGGAGGGGGGGTTAAGAATCTTTTTTTTTGGGACATTTCTGTTTTCTTGTCTTTTTAAACATTTTTTTTTTATAGAGAAGCGCTTATTTTAATTTTAAGCGGGCATGAGTTTTGTTCCCGGGGTTAATGTACGGGGAATCTTGTTTTTGGGGGTGGGACAGCCTGGTGGGTTACAGCGTTGCGCTAAACAATTGGTTGACTGGGGTTTTTTGGGACCCCTTTTTTTTTCCATCCGCCGGGGAACACCCGTGCAAGGGGAAATTATTTCCCCTGAGATAACACAGTGGAACTATCCCCCTCAAAAGTTTTTTGGGGATGAAAACATTTAAAGCAATTTGCCCGTTTTTGGAGAACATATGCAAAAAAATTTTTTGTGCCAATGTTTTTAAAACATGTTCTTCCTTTCGGAAAGAGTAACCAGGGTAAGCCTTTAAATTGGGTTTTGGAAAAAGGATGACAACTTTTACAAAAACCCCAGGGCAGCGAGACAGGATGTAAAAAAAAAATTGAAATGAATACTAATTCCATCTTTCCTTTAAATTAATTTTTTGGGAAATTGAATGGATGTATATTTTTGGGAACCCCTGGCCTGTGGGTTTTTTCCCCCCCCTCAAAAAATTTAATTTGTGGATTTGAAAATTCTTTTTTGTGTTTCTTCCAAAGCACTTGATTAGCCTTATTAATTTTATCATAAAATGGAAAGTGCTGTAGTCTTTATTATTATACCCTTGTACCTTGAGAAAGCCAAAAACACGGGAATTTTTGGTCATTTTTTAAATTTCAACCTATCATATGTTAAAAAAAATAACGGGAAAAATAAACAAAATTTAAAAAATGAAACTGACCTGATTCCGTCTTTCTTTGGGGGTTTTGTTTTTCTTTTGCTTTTTGGCATTTCGCTGCTTTGGGGTTTCCTTTATTTTTTTTCCTTGGGTTTTAGGCTCTGGGGGGTTCCCAAACAGTGGTAAAGTTTTTTGTTTGGGCCCCCTTTTTTTTGCCCACTTTTTAATATAGCGCATTTTCTATTTGGGTT
>JASPKP010004607.1:0-12500 GCA_030674155.1 Stramonita haemastoma | reverse complement strand
ACACACACACACACACACACACACACACGCACACACACACACACACACACATCACATCATAGTTCCATCACTGTACCAAGTTTTTTTTTTTTTTTCTTTCTTTTCTTGTCCTGTATTTTGATTGTTGATTTGACTGATGATTGTGCGTTAGTGACTGCTGGTTACTAATTGGTGGTTTCGTCACTATCCCAAATTTTTCTCTTTTTTGTTCTACTTTTATTATTCTACTTAATTGTTGTTTTACCCAATGATTTTTCTGCTTGTTTAGTTCTCTTGATTGTTGTTTTGACTGATGATTGTGCTTCACTGATTGGTTTATAGTTACACTATTGTGCTACGCTTTTTTTTTTCTGTTTGATAAAACCAATCACCTTTTAGTGGATGTGAAGGCCATCAGTTTATGATAATAATTGTTGATATTCAACACGGTATAAGAGCATCTTTAATACACAGCGTACATATTATATAGGTATACTGTGACTCCTTATCCCACATCAGTCTTGGTGTGAGCCTACATCATCAATCTAAATTTTGTTATTCAAGCTTCAAATAAATTTATCCAATGACAATGTTTTCTACTCTAGATACATGGCCTTCTCAGGAAGGACTTCGTGTAGGATACCTAAATATCAATAGTGCTAGGAACAAGACTGAGGAAATATCATCAATTATACACAATAAAGGAACTAGCTTTCATATATTTTGTGTAGCAGAATCCAGACTCAACAACTTAATTTCAGATTCAGACATGTATATCCCAGGTTATGATACTGCACGACTTGATCCTGTGACTGTCAGATCTACCGGTTTGCTTTTATATTGTGCGACTTCTTTGTCATGGAAAAGACTAACACATCTTGAACAGTTTCATGTAGAATCTATATGGGTAGAAATCACGTTTAGACGCTGTAAATCGATTATACTTGGCTTCATCTATAGGAACCCAGCTGAAACAATTGACTGGTATGATAAATTCAACTCAATGATGGATGCCGCAATTCTAGAGTCAAAAGAAATCTTTCTCATGGGAGATTTCAACATAGATCTGACAGTCCCGGAACAAAGTGGAATATTAATTACGCCATGTATGGTTTGGAGCAAATAATTGATCGTCCAACTCGCATTTCTAATAATGCTAGCACCCTTATTGATCACATTTACACTACTTCAAAAACCAACATAGCAGAAACATGTTCAGTGCAGACAGGCTGTAGCGATCACTCTTCCATTTGTTTTACATGGCGGAAAAAAGGAATAAAGATACCCAAATCAGGACACAAGGAGATATCCTACCGCTCTTTTAGACATTTTGATAAAGATGCCTTCATTAATGATATTCTTAACTCAAACTTAGACTATGTCTATCAGCTTACAAACCCAGATGATGCTAATGACTATTGGATAAAGACATTTATAGCTACTTATGATAAACACGCTCCATTTATTAAGAAAAGAATAAAACATTTCATGAAACCTCCATGGTTAACCAAAGAAATCGAAAATGAAATGAATCTAAGAGACTATTTGCTAAAATCAAAGCAAAAAGATGAATATAAAAAGCAAAGGAACAAAGTCAAATCAATGAAACGCAAAGCCAAAACAAAATACTTTCAAGACTTGCTGTCTTCAGCCCAGAACCAAAAGCGATTTGGAAAGCCATTAATACCTTAACTAATAAATCAAGACATAGCACCCAAAAAGTCATAAAAGAAATATCAGCAGAAAACCTGAATTCTCACTTTGCAAACATTACTGACTCTATAATATCTAATGATAAAACAAAAACAAACGAGCTGAAATAATTAAAACAATACTGTTCATCAAAGAGCATCTCATCTGATTTTACTATACCCCCAATAACAGTAACAGATGTGCTTAATAGCTTTCTCAAATTGAAACAGTCAGGATCAAAAGACCTTGACAAAATCGATAGTAAAATATTAAAAATCAGTGCATATGCTATAACCGATACCCTAACATACATATTTAACTTGTGTATTGACAAAAATTATTTCCCATTGAAATTTAAACGAGCAAAAGTAATACCCTTACACAAATTAGGAGACCCTACCAATCCCTCGAACTATAGACCAATATCCATACTGTCAGTCCTATCTAAACCATTAGAAAAACATATACATTTCCACTTACATTCTCATTTTAAAATATACGATCTAATTAATGAAAACCAGTCAGGCTTTCGTGAAAACCACTCTTGTCATACAGCCTTAATACAACTAATTGAGCATTGTCTTTTGAATATCAATAATAATGAAATTACAGGAGTTCTTTTTCTAGACTTTGCTAAAGCCTTTGATGTTATTAGCCACTCTCTCCTCATCAAAAAATTAAAATGCTATAAAATCTCCAACCAAGCATTATCATTTTTAGACTCATTTCTCACCAATCGCCATCAGCTTGTTGAAATCGGTCCTAGGAAATCAACCTTATTACCCGTGAAATATGGAATACCACAGGGATCAATACTAGGGCCACTTCTTTTCTCTATTTATATTAACGACCTACCTCTGCATATCCATTGTTCATGTCAAATGTTTGCTGATGATACATCAATTTATTGTAACAACGATGATCCAAACCAGCTTGTGAATAACATGCAGGCAGATATCAATAAACTTATCGAATGGACAGAACTCAATCATATGTCTCTTAATTCTAATAAGACAAAATGTATGTTTATAACCACTTGGCAAAAAAGACAGAAATTGCGTTCTCCATTCGCGCCATTATATATCCATGGACAACAAATTGAAGAAGTAGTCTCACACAAAGTACTAGGAGCGGTGATTGACAACGACTTGTCTTGGTCAGATAACATAGCCACATTAGGAAAACGAATCTCAGTAAGATTATATCAACTTAGAAAAATCAAGAATTTCCTAAACCTACAGTCACGAAAACTATTCTTTCACGCCCATATTCTATCTCTTATAAATTATGTCTCTACCTTATGGGATAGTGCAAGTGAAACAAACCTAAAGCATATAAACCGCCTGCACAAAAGAGCTGTGAAACTTATCCGTTTGAATCCTAATACACTGACCATCACCAACTACAAAGAACTAGATATTCTTCCACTCAAAGACAGACTGCAGTTCAACAAATATATATGTATGTACAATATATTAAATGGGAAAGCCTCAAAGAAAATCGTGGAAAAATTTGCTGTCAATAAAAACAGGCCAACCCATAGACTGTTTCTTCCCAGGCCCCATAATAATCTCTATAAATCAAGCCTTGCATATTCAGGAAGAACATTGTGGAATAAATTGCCTCCCTTTCTAAAATCAGTTCCTTCAAAACAAATGTTTAAGAAACTTTTGAAGAAACATCTGATGGACAAATTATAAGTCCGCCCTTATGTTCGACACATTTGGCTGCTTTGTTGTTATTCATACCCATGTTATTTTTGTAAATACATTATTTTGTCTGTATGACATGAGTTTATGTTACTGTCTTGAGTGTTATCTTGAAAGATTCTGTTTGGATGAAAATCCTCATTGATTTTAGTTTTCAACCACGGTTGATATTTGTCTTTGATTGTTTTAGAAGTCAATTTTCTTGATTTTTTGTGAGGGCAGGATGAAAAAAAGTTGTGTAAACTTAATCTTTTACCCTCAATAAAGATCATTTTGACTTGACTTGACTTGACTTGACACACACACACACACACACATATATATCTATATCTATATCTATATCTATATCTATATCTATATCTATATCTCTCTCTCTCTCTATATATATATATATACTCTCGCACACGCGTACACACGCGCGTACACACACACACACACACACACACACACACACACACACACACACACACACAGACACACACACACACACACACACACACACACACACACACACACACACACACACACACACACACACACACACACACTCGCACGCACGCATGAGCGAAAATGCGTAACGCTGCCGTTAAGCGCCTGACAAGTCAGGCCCAGTGCATCCCATCAGCATGAAAGAGAATTGCTATCTTTAAAGTCTTTCTGGAAAAAAATGCAGAAGAATGGAGCAAGAAGACAGAAAACACACAAGGAGGAGGTGACAGGAAGAAGAAGAACAAGGCAGAAACAAAGAGAGGGTATGGATGCCAAGATTTACAAAACTGCATACACATGGGGACTGGATGTAAAAAGACACATGAGTGCTTATTCCATTATCCTCGAAATAAAAGAATAAAGAAGAAAAAAATAATAATAAGCACACACACACACACACACACACACACACACACACACACACACACACACACACACACACACACACACACACACACACACACACACACACACACACACACACACACACGCGCGCGCTAGTTTACTCCCTTCTTTCCTTCAGCGGCAATTCATTTTCCTTTGTTTTTTGTTTTGTTTGTTTGTTTTTTTCTTTTGAATGTCTTGTTGGCGGAAAATCGATGCTTACTCAATGTACCATCTGAAAATAAAATTTTGTCTTAACTTGACTTGACTTGACTATTGTTTGATGATTTTGTATGTTTGATTCTTTTTAATGATGTTTGCTTGTAAATATCTTGTTGTGGTTACATGGTGATGTCTTGTGTGTTTGTTTCTTAACGATGCTGCTTGTTTCTGCTGCTTGTTTTTCAGTGCCGTGTCTGTGTGTTTGTGTGCATGTAAACACAAACACAGGCACAGACACAGACACAGACACTCACACACACACACACACACACACACACACACACACACACACACACACACACACACACACACACACACACACACACACACACACACACGCACACACACACACACACAGGCGCGTACGCACACATGCATGCATACATGAACACACACATTTGCATCGTGTATACATGTACATATACGCACGCAGGTATGTACACTCCCCCCCCCCCCCTGCACACATCCACACCCACATCCAACCCCCCCCCCCCACGCACGCACACACACACACACACACACACACACACACACACACACACACACACACACACACACACACACACACACACACACACACACACACACACACACACACACACACACAAGGGGGACGGATTTTTCTCCTGGAGTTAACATGAGTGCTGACTCCACTCTCCCCAAAAGTCCTTGGGATGAGACTATAAACCGAGGCCCCGTGTGCGAACGCGCAGAACATCTTGCGCACACGTTAAATCCTGTTCCGCTTTTGGTAAGAGTAGTCCATCGTGTGCCGGTGGGAACAGATGACATCTACAAAACTGCATACACACGGGGACTTGATGTGAAAAAGCACATGAGTGCTTATCCCATTATCCTCGATATAAAAGACTAAAATACAGAAATAAAAATAAAAGACACACACAACTATAAACCTGGGTCTGGTGTGAGAACGCATAGAGAAGATTATGCTGACACGTAAAAAAGTCATTAGGCTTTTTGGAAGAGTAGGCCATTGTGTGGCCATGGGTATGGATGCCAAAATGTACAAAAGTGCATACACACGGGGACTGGATGTAAAAAGGCAGATGAGTGGTTATTCCATTATCCTTGAAATAAAAGAATAAAGAAATAAATAGTCAAAAATAATAAGCACACACACACACACACGCACGCACGCACGCACGCACACACGCACGCACGCACGCACGCACGCACGCACGCACGCACCAAAGTGGGTACTACTCACAACTAAACTGTTGTCATCTCCGTTTTTTATAGGCCCCCCAAATGTAAATATATATTTTTCAATTTTGGGTTAGAGTACAGACGGGCGCGATAGCCTAATGGGTAAGGCGAAGAAAAGGGGGACTAGGGGGACTAAGGGAGGGGAGGGGAGGAGAGGGGAACTAGGGGGACTAAGGGAGGGGAGGGGGAGGGGAGGAGAGGGGAGGAAAGGGGGACTAGGGGGACTAAGGGAGGGGAGGAGAGGGGAACTAGGGGGACTAAGGGAGGGGAGGAGAGGGGAACTAGGGGGACTAAGGGAGGGGAGGGGGAGGGGAGGAAAGGGGGGGGACTAGGGGGACTAAGGGAGGGGAGGAAAGGGGGGGGACTAAGAGAGGGGAGGAAAGGGGGGGACTAAGGGGGGGACAAAGGGAGGGGAGGGGAGGAAAGGGGGGGGACAAAGGGAGGGGAGGGGAGGAAAGGGGGACTAGGGGGACTAAGGGAGGGGAGGAAAGGGGGACTAAAGGGACTAAGGGAGGGGAGGGGGAGGGGAGGAAAGGGGGGGGACTAAGGGAGGGGAGGGGAGGAAAGGGGGGGGGACTAAGGGAGGGGAGGACTAGGGGGAGGTATGGTTTCGAACCCACGACTTCACTTTATGTTTTGTTCCAATAGTTTCTTCTCTCGAACTCTGGCTTGGTGGGTGACTAAGGGAGGGGAGGGGAGGAAAGGGGGGGGACTAGGGGAGGGGAGGAAAGGGGGGGGGACTAAGGGAGGGGAGGGGAGGAAAGGGGGGGGGACTAAGGGAGGGTGGGTGAAGAGAGAAGGTAGATTTTTCCGAACATGCAGATTCCTTTTGTTTCTAAGACTTTATTTTCAGCGCTACATTCTTTTGTTTCTTTTTATGATTCTGGGGTTTTCGGGCCGTCACGGTGGATTGAAACTGGAGGGGACCGCAGGTTCACCAGCGTCGTCTGATTTCGAGTACTGTCCCAATAATCCGTCCTGTTTGTCTGACTGTATGTGGGAATATATGTTGCAGTCAGAGGTTATGTCGTGTTTATTTGTATGTCTGTGTTACAGCTTATTTGAACTGATAGTAGTAACCTCATGGAGGAGTTTGATGGAGATTGTATAAATTGTTAAAGTGGGGGAAAGCGCGGGATGGAGGGAGGGGTTGACACTCATATTGTCACAAAATATTAATTCTTGTCACAGCTTTGTGTGTTGGGCAGGCGGGACTGGATGTCGGTATGGTACAGGCTTCAGGTCTGGACATTGTCGGGCAAAACTCCGCACCCAGCGTTCCAGCAGTCCTCCCCAGGCCATCTCAGCAGAGGGGATGACGAGGGGAGCAAGAACCTTCCACAGCATGCTGCGAAGCTGTGCTGGACACTGACGTCCAACGCCTCAACGTCAGCACTGTGGCATTTGCAGAAGTTGAGTGTCCCCCACGTTTCCTCCCATCCTGATGCCTTTCCCCCCATTGTGAACAGACTATGAGAGAGAGTGTGTGTGTGTGTGTGTGTGTGTGTGTGTGTGTGTGTGTGTGTGTGTGTGTGTGTGTGTGTGTGTGTGTGTGTGTGTGTGTGTGTGTGTGTGTGTGTGTGTGTGTGTGAGAGTATTATTTTCATTGATTTTTTCCCCTTGTTTATATATTTGTGTAGGGGGTTAGGGGTGTTAGGAAGGGCGGAGGGGGGAAAAGGGGCATATAAGCTTAAAATTGTTAAAATTTGTATGAAAGTGAAATAAAGCGTCATGTTTGTAATGTTTTTTGCCTTTTGAGCCGTGCTTTGGGAGATTGCTGTGATTGCCACCCCTTTTCCGGACGAATTTAATCGAGCTAGTCGCAACCCAAATCTAAGCTCGTCCTTTTTGGGCGTTGGGGATTTTTTGTGTTGTGACAGAGACTATGGGGGTGTAGGAGACTGTAGGGGGAGTAGAGGAGAGGGAGACTATGGGGGAGTAGAGGGAGACTATGGGGGAGTAGAGGGGGAGTAGAGGGAGACTATGGGGGGAGTAGAGGGAGACTATGGGGGAGTAGAAGGGGAGTAGAGGGAGACTATGGGGGAGTAGAGGGGGAGTAGAGGGAGACTATGGGGGGAGTAGAGGGGGAGTAGAGGGAGACAATAGGGGAGTAGAGGGAGAGTATGGGGGGAGTGTAGTAGAGAGAGAGACTATCGGGACACACTCACACACTGAAAAGAAATATTCTGAGTTTTCTTAAACTTAATAGAAGAAAGGGGAAAAACCCCACTGCATCAAGCAAACAGTTAGCATTGAACAGTCAAACAAATCAACAACAACAACAACAACAACAAAGTGAAGCACGCTAAAAACATACCCCCCAACCCTCCCCTTCCCTTCCCATACCGCCCAACAAACTAAAAAGAAATGGTTATTTCCCATGTGCAAGCCAGTAGCCGAAAAATAAAATCTAAACATAGAACGGGAAGCTTTTGATTAATTCAGCAGAAAAATTGCCCATCTTTATTTTTCAAGTACCGTGTTTAGAAATTAAACAACAAAAAAAGGAACAGAAATTTATAAAAGCAGAACAGCGAACAGTGTGACTCTTCAGTTTGTGTCTTGTGCAACGCACAGAACAGAAAATGAGTAAAAAGTATTAAACAAAAATCGTTTTTGACAGACAATTCAAGAAAAGAAAAGTTTTCTCTTAAAGGGGCGTGTCTGTTTTTGTCAAGGTGCACACCACACAAAATGTGGCAGTGGAATTTTTGGCAGGTCTTAAATAAAATGAAGGTATTTTTTGAACAAATAAATAAACATTGGGTGCAAATAGAGATAGTACAAAAAGAGCTTTGAGAGCAAACAGGTGTGTGTATATGTGTGTATGTGTGTGTGCGCGCGCGTGCGTGTGTGTATGTGTGTGTGTGTGTGCATGTTTGTGTGTGTAGGTGTGTGTGTATGTGTGTACGAGCGTGCGTGCCTGCGTGAGAGCGTGTGTGTGCGTGCACATGTGCGTGTGTGTGTGTGCGCACGTGCATTTGTATGTGTGAACAAGCAAACAGGCGCACTCACACATACATACATACTTATGATATAGTGTGTTTTTGAGGAACGAGAAACACACAAATAACACATGTTTGCACGTAGGCACGCGCATGTTTGAATAAAGCCAACAACAAAGGACGTCGGCGTCTTGTGTGTGTGTGTGTGTGTGTGTGTGTGCGCGTGCGTGCGTGCGTGCGTGCGTGCGTGCGTGTGTGTGTGTGTGTGTGTGTGTGTGTGTGTGTGTGTGAGGCGATCTTCCAAGTCAACTTCAAGTGCAGACCTGCCAGTGTCTTAATTCTCTATTATGGAGAAGACCTTAATCGGCCCGTTAAAGGTGACGTATCTTTTTATTAATATTTTTTACATTCTTTTATTTCGAGAATAATAGAATAAGTACTCATGTTCTTTTTACATTCAGTCCCCGCCTGTATGCAGTTTTGTAAATTTAGTTTTTCGTTCTCACCGTCATTCAATGGCAAGGAAGGAGAAAAGAAGGAAATAATGAAGAAAACATGTAATGCAGGATAATATAAACAGTATTACTGCAGTCTCTTTCAATGCTTTTTGCTGTTCTTTTGGTTTCTGTAGGTTCTTTGTTTCTGTAGGTTCTTTGTTTCTGTAGGTTCTTTCTTTGTTTCCATAGGTTCTTTCTTTGTTTCTGTAGGCTCTTTCTTTGTTTCTGTAGGCTCTTTCTTGATTTGTTCTTGTGGTTCTTTGTTTGTTTCTTAGTTCCCTCTTTGTTCTTGTTTGTTGGTTTGTCAAGGAAAACACGAGGGTGTAAAACAACGCCACTAAAATGGACAAGCTGCCAGTTTGTTTTTTTCAAACGAGGACATACATTTTTGGAGCAGACAAACATGGACAAACACAGACTTCGTTTTAAATGATCAAAAAAAAAGAAAAAGAAAAAATAGACAGAAAGCGAAAGCGAAATTGAATTATGGGCGAAAAGACAAGGCAAAACACACGGTTGGTTTAGAATAGCCAGCTGCGCTTATTCCCCTGTACACTGCATCCTTTACACACCAGACAGGAGCAACAGTGTGACACTATCACAGGGAGAGAGAGCTGAGAGCTCTGATGCTGTTCGTCTTCTTCTTGTTGCTGGTGTTGCTTTTGGTGCTTTTTTTATTATTGAAATTTTGGGAACAGAAGGAAAGGAAAAGCGGTTGTAAAGAGGGAGGGAGAATGGGGAGAGAGGAGAGAGAGGAGAGAGAGAGAGGAGAGGAGAGAGAGAGAGAGAGAGAGAGAGAGAGAGAGAGAGAGAGAGAGAGAGAGAGAGAGAGGAGAGAGAGAGAGAGAGAGAGAGGAGAGAGAGAGGAGAGAGAGGAGAGAGAGAGGATGAGAGAGGAGAGAGAGAGAGGAGATTCTGTTTATCTGTTTTATTTACTTAGTTTATTAAGCAGTGATGGGCTTTTTACATCCAATCCCTCATGTGTGTGCAGTTTTGTAAATTTTGTTATCCATTCCCACCGGCACACACACACACACACACACACACACAGACACACACACACACACACACACACACACACACACACACACACACACACACACACACACACACACACACACACAACACAAACACAAAACACACACACGCGCGCACGCACGCCGGCGTGCGTGACACACAAAACACACGCACACACACAAACGCACGCAGAACATCTTGCGCATACATTAAATCCTGTTCCGCTTTCCGTAAGAGTAGGCCATTGTGTGCCGGTGGGAATAGATGACAAGATTTACACAACTGCATTCACACGGGGAATAGATTTAAAAAAACACATTAGTGATTATTCCATTATCCTCGAAATAAAAGAATATAAAATAAAAAATAAACGCACGCACGCACGCACGCACGCACGCACACACACACACACACACACACACACACACACACACACACACACACACGCACGCACACACACAAACACAAACACAGGCACACACACATACACACACACTCACACACGCACACACACATACACAATTGCACACGCAAATGTATTCCTTTTAATTCAGGTAAGTAAGTTAACAGACCCACCGCACACAGAAACAGACTCCATTAATTTGAAAACATCAACAAATAAAACACAAAAAGCAAAGAGTGACCGGAAATTTGGAATTAGGCAAACAAGACAGCGTAACACAACGCCAATAAAATGAGCAAGCTGCAGTTTTTCACCTTTCAGATAAATCCCATGAACATAGGACATAGGCAAGTTTAGGGATAAATCCCATGAACACAGGACACAGGCAAGGCAGGGATAAATCCCATGAACACAGGACACAGGCAAGGGAGGGATAAATCCCATGAACACAGGACACAGGCAAGGGAGGGATAAATCCCATGAACACAGGACACAGGCAAGGGAGGGATAAATCCCATGAACACAGGACACAGGCAAGGGAGGGATAAATCCCATGAACACAGGACAGAGGCAAGGCAGGGATGAATGGTAACGCTAGGATTGAAAGCCAAGTCGTTTTTGTGCCGAGTAGTTTTCGTGACGGGATAGCTCAGTGGTCAGAGCACTGGCTCTCCCCAAGTGAAGGTTGAACACAGAAAGTGACCAGGCCTCGATAACATACTAAAAAAAATCTTTCTTTTTGGTGGATCGATGGTCTAGGTGGTAACGCGCCTTGCCTAGAAAGCAAAAAGTCGGAGTGTGCGGTGGTTCCTACCCCGTTTGGGTCCAAAACTTTTCCCCCATCCATTAGACCCTGAGTGGTGGTCTGGGCGCTAGTCTTTCGGATGAGACGATAAACCGAGGTCCCGTGTGTTATACACCACTATTTAGCGCAAGTAAAAGAACCCACGGCAACAAGGGGTTGACCCTCGCAAAATTCTGTAGAAAAAAGCCACTCTTGATAGGGAAACAAAATACAGTTGCATGCAGGAAAAAAAAAAGGGTAGGGGCTGCACTTGTGGCGACGCGCTCTCCCCGGGGAGAGCAGCCCGAATTTCACGCAGAGAAATCTGCTGTGACATACAGTGGTACAAAATACAAAAACATTCCAGGAGAACTGCTGAAACACTCAGCAGAAGGGGGGCTGACAGCCATGCACTCTCTGTGCTGTAAAGTCTGGAGAACTGGTCAGTGGCCAACTGATGGAAGTCACCAGAATTTGTCATGGTCCACATGAATGGAAATGTGATAAACTTCAGTAACTACAGAACAATAGCTCATATCTGTCATGCAAACAGGATTTTGTTGATCATATTGCGCTTGCTTTCCCAAAGTGAAAGTTAAGCAGCATCGAGCGTGGTTACCAGTTGGCTGGGTGACCGTTTGCACGCCTTGGCTTTAGTACAGTCCCCCAGTTCACCCAGCTGTAAATGGACACCTGCCCTCTTTAGGGTCCGGGAAGGTAAAGCAGCGAGGGAGAGGAGATGAGCGCCGCCCTCAATATGGCGCTCCCTAGAGAAGCTGAGGTCTCTGGTGCCTCGCTCCCCTACGACCAAGTAGGTTATAGGATACGTTTACTTTTTAAAAAATCTTAAGTAGGATGAAACAAAAAGTAGAGTTTAAACTATCAGACTGCCAGGCACGCTACAGAACAAACAGAGGAATAACATACATGTTATCTATGTTCCAAAATATCACAGAAAAGGTGAAAAGTACGACCAAAGAACTTTTTACTACTTTTATGGACTACATCAAAGCCTTTGATAGCGTGATTCACAGGCATCTTTTTGAAACAGCGTATAAAATGGACTTTTCAAAACATATCATTTTCTTAATTTCCCCACTTCATGAAAAGTAAACTATCATATGGGGCAATCAAAACTATGATTTTTTCAGC
>JASPKP010004606.1:0-15000 GCA_030674155.1 Stramonita haemastoma | reverse complement strand
TCACCAATGGTGAGATGTTTGCGTATGTAACCGGGTTTTTTTTTCCTCCCCCATTTTTAGGAAAGAGTTTTTAGCGAGTGCAAAAGATTTTTTTTTTTTATTATCATTCTTTTTTTTTCAAGGATAATGGAATAAGAATTCGAATTCTGCGTGCGTTCGGTTTATAATTTCATCCGGAATTCTTTTTCGGGGAAAGTAGAGAGTCGTGATGTGAACTCTGAGGGGAAACTATCCCCCTGTACAGGTTCCTCGAAGGAAGCTCGAACCTGGGCCCTCGGATGACAAGCGCAATTGCCTTAACCACTAGGCTATCATTGTACGCCTGTGTGTTTGTTTCTGCTATCTTTTTTTTTCCAAAGAAACGGAAATATTGAGGGTTTTTTTCAATTTTGTTTGTTTAAAATCCTCCTTCTGAGCAGGTTTTTTCCCCTCAAAAAGAGCAAATACAAAGTTTATTTGGGTATCAGGGTTTTTTATTCTCTCTCTGTCTGTCTCTGTCTCTCTCTGTCTGTCTCTGTCTCTCTCTCTCATTTAATTGGGGCATACGTGAAGCAGCTAAAACGATACGATGCTGTTGTTTTTTTTTATTTAAACGTCTTTTTCAACCGTAACCATCTCAGTCCCATGGAGTCAGCACAGGCTTGTAAAGTATCAGGGAATGTAATTGCAATATCATCTCAGCGTGAAACGGTGTTGTCTGTCGATCTCTTTTAGCTAATAATGTGAAAAGCGGATACTCCCAAACATCTCTATCAAGAGATTAAGCGGAGCCCCTGACAGCTAAAAGTAGATCTAAAGAGAAAGGCATCCCATATTCTAAAGGCGTGTGATTTTTTTAAAAATTTTATTCAGTGGTGTGGGTTTGTTGTTGTTGTGTTTTTTTAATTCAGGGGTGTGGGGTTTTTTTTGTTGTTGTTCCTCGGCTAGAGCGCTGATGGTGAGATTTGGTGTCAGTTAACCGTCATCCCAACATTAAGGGAGTAGCCGCATTCCGCCTTCAGGGGTTCCTTTCGGTTCAAGTTGTAAGGTAGGGTTTTATAGTAGAAGGCACCCATCAGTCTCGGAAGGCTATGGAGTTGCGCTCTAGTCTTTAGAGCTCAAAGCCTGGGCATGTATGCATGGAGGGCGAGCTGTTACCCATGCCGCAGACCCCCGCCCCCCCCCCCCCCCCTCTCACGGCACTGGAATGATCCATTGGAAAGGCAATGACCGATACGAATGGTTCCAGTGCCGTCGCAGGAGCCACCAGAACGTTGCCATAATTATACCTACAGCCCCGAGCCGCTCTGGGACTCCAACTCCCCGATTTTTCCTCAGGGATGGTGTCTAAACACGACACCTGTGTGCATGCTGGTTTGTTGTAATTTTGTCATCCGTTCCTACCGGCACACGATGGCCTGCTCTTCCGAAAGGCGGAACGGGATTTTAACGTGTGCGCAAGATGTTCTGCGTGCATTCGCACACGGGGCCTCGGTTTCGAGTCTCATCCGACTGTCTTTAGAGTTTTATACGTATAAAGCTAACATACGATGTGGCACATAGACACAAAATCGAGGGTTGCCTGCCAGAAGCGGCTATCGGCCACTTTTTCACTTTGTGGTATGTGGAGACTCTTTATAGCATATACTTTACTGTTACAATAAACCATGTGGCTGTGATTGATTTTTAAGTAGTTATTTACAAAAACCATTTCGGTTTATCAAAGTTCTCACCCATCCCAACCCTGCCTGGAATGCCCAGAACACGATAGCCGCTACTGGCAATGCAAATTCATCTACTTCTGATTTCAATTTTCCTCCCCAAAATGTCTATCTGGGGATGATTGAAGCAGGTAGAGGCAAAGTGGCTACAGGCTACAATTGTTTTGACCCTGCACAAACCGGCCAATTGTACATGATTACTGTTGGCGATTGCGAAAGATGGGGGTTCTGTAATTCCTAGTCTCTAATCTAATAATAGAGGGATGTGGCAGCAACATCCTGCTTACAGAAGAACTATACAGGGAGACATAATATTTTAGACTTCCATTTTCATCTGCGTTTGCACAGGAAGAAGACTGCTGGTAATGTTTAAAATCAAGGACTTTTAATGCCATAGTTTGTTTAAGTTCTTGTTTATACAAACAAAAGTCGAAATATAATAGTACTCATCGTTACAGTGTGCAATTTGCGCAATATAACGTTTGAATTAATGTCATTTGGACAAAATATTGCTTAATAATGCGATTATGCTGGAAATATATAAACAATTTAGTAAGAAGCTTTCTTGGCAAACTTTTGTATTTTTTCTTGTTTTAGTTTGAGGTGTTCAGTTCCCTTTCCATGATAAACAAATGCATGTGGGTTTGCAATTGGGGTTAGGACTGACAAGGGACAGATGAAACTATTGGACGTAAAGTTGGGTTCTTTCAGATTCTTTATTATTTAAGGGGGTGGAGGTGATTTTTGTTGTTGTTGTTTCTTTCTTTGTTTGTTTGTTTTATTTCTTGTATTATATGCAGAGACAGTCAAAGGTGCACGCACACACACTAACACACACACTAACACACACACCACTCACACACTCTCTCTCACACACACACACACACACACACACACACACACACACACACACACACACACACACACACACACACACACACACACACACAGCACGACACACACACACCAACACACTCATACACACACATACACACAGGCATGAACGCACACATATTCACGCACACATATACACGCACACACACGTACACACGTACACACGTACACACATACACTCAAAACACACACACACACCAGCGAACAGATAAAAATTAAGCAAGCGTTCTACTATGAATCATTGAATGTGTGTGTGTATGCACATAAGCACGCACACACGCACAAATCACACATGTAATACATACATGCACACATACTGGAGCGCGAACGAGCACGTCTACACACACAAACACATACACACTCACACATGCACACACACGCGCGCACACACACACACACATACGCGCGCACACACACATACACGCGCGCGCGCACACACACACACACACACACATACACAAACACAGACAAAATAAAACAAATTTTTAAAAAAAACATACACAACACACACACACACACACACAAAATACACATACATATAAACACACATGTACTTATACACATGCACACACACACACACACACACACACACACATGCGCGAGCACACACACACAACACATGTTCTCTAAATGTAACACAATTACATAAAAGATCTTTTTGTGGTCTAATAGATCTATTACATTAATTTAAGGGAACAGCAGTTAAATTAAGGGAGGAATGTTTGAATCACACCCACCCCCTCCATTCCTCTTCCCCACTACCATAATATATATATATATATATATATATATATATATATATATATATATATATTATATATATATATATATATATATGCCATACTGTCAGCCATACACACAACACAATATACATATATTATATATATATATATATATATATATATATATATATATATTATATTATATTATTATATATATATATTATATATAATATATATATATATATTATTATATATAATTTAGTGTGTGTGTGTGTGTGTGTGTGGTGTGTGTGTGTGTGTGTGTGTGTGTGTGTGTGTGTGTGATGTGTGTGGGGTGGTAAGTAGATTATCTCCCATGTGATCAGGGGCGACAATCAGAGCGTCGTGTTTCTATTTAGAGACACACCTGTGAATTGTCGATGCTCTGTTTTCTTGGGTAGTGGTTGAACACGTTCGGTTGCATGCAATTCGACTCCTCAGAGAAATGTGGTTTACATAAACTCTGTATAAAAATCACATCCCAAACTGCATAATTGTGCCGTATTTCTGAGGTGCAGACAGAGAGAAGACAATAAATACGTCCACTCAGATGTACATATAGAAAGAAAGATCAGCCCGTGGTCTGCCTGACTGGAAGTGGTCAACAATACAATGTACTGCAGTACTATACACCGTAAAGCATACAATAAAATATGATACAAAACTATGGAAATCCATTCAGTGCAATACAATGCCATGCGATACAATGTAATGCATTTCAAACGATTCTGACCCAAATTCACATGAAATCCTCTAGATGACGCTATATTAAACCCAGATCCCCTATGCGAACAAAACGCACATTCTTGTACATAGGTATCATCGAAACTCTACGTATCTCTTTCAGGAGAGAAGAGCAGCATGTGGTTAGTGGCATGGATGGCACAAACATACCCAGTATGCGAACAGGACAGGAACAGACATCGCGGGGCTCACCTACCAGCTCTCAACCACTGTGCCAGGAAAGCTGTAGGGGTGGAGCTGTTCTTGTAGTGACACCACAGCCTCAAAGAGGCAGCCTGGCGAATACAGTATGACGGAACAAAAGCTGGTACAGTATATACGACAATACGCAGTTTAACATAAAATATAGACTAAATAATTGCACCACAGCACAGTGTAGGGTCGTGTTCACACACGAACTAACAAACGTCAATCACAAATACACGCTAGGGCACCCGCATACACAAGCTACATATACATCTAGAGAAGAAGTGACAAACGGCAATTTTTCAGTCCCATCATACCCCAACTTTAGCACAGTAACAGACTCTACAGCACCATGAGAGTGATCTACTGTAGGCACACAGACTTTACTAGCATCTTTTGATATGAGTGGCGCTGTTTTTGTGGCAATACTACAGCCCCAGAGAGAACTGCCTGGCGAATACAGCATGTCCGTTGGAACAAATACTGGTCCAACACATAGTATAACACATAATATTAATCATAATCTACAATATGATGCATCACAACACAGTGCAGGGCCGTTGCCACGCACAGAAAAGGCTAACACAAATGTGACGCTCCACACGAAATGAGTCGCTTAGCACATAACCCACTTTTCTGCTAGTGAACATTTTGGGCAGGTGGGGGTGAGGTTGTGGATTTTGAGATTTTTATTGATTATAAAACTCTAGCACTTATTTTACATTGAAGTGAAATATCAAGTCATAATTTTTCCTTTTGTCTTTAAACGTGTTTTGAAAATAGCCAAGTCCTCATTCTGGCCACCTACTTAACTTGTCAATTTCTCATTTTGCCATTTCCTGCAGTTGTAATAACTTGATGGAACTGTCCGATTTTCAATTTGTCTTTTTTGGTATTGTATAGCCACTTTATTGCAAATTGATAACATGCCAATAACTAAAACCTGACCTCTGGTGCAATGCGACTCCTTATGTGGTGCAGTGTCACAAATACAGGCGTGCCTGCCATACACACCCTCAAAAATAAGGGGCAGATAAATAAGATGTGACAAAAGGCCGGTTGGAGTCCGACTTTTGTGCAGTAACAGAGCCCACGGCACCAAGAGAGTTTTCTACTGTAGGCATACACACTTTACTAACATCTTTAATATGGGTGGTGCTGTTCTTATGGTGATACCACAGCCACAAAGAGAACAGCCTGGCTTGAATCTAGCAAGTCTGTCGGAACGAAAGCTGGTAAAGTGTAGGCAACAATACATAGTATTACACATAATATTAATGAAAATATACAATTGATGCACTACAGCACAGATCAGCGCAGGGCAGTTGCCACACGAACACAAAAAAATAGAATAACACTGCAGTCCAAAAGTTCAAAGCAGCATAATAATGATGAGGATCATTTATGGGCGCACTTTCAGACCTATGACCAGTACGCCTGTAGGTATTCTGGGCAATGTGCTCTTAAACATGATACGAGGTGTAGATACAGACGAATGCACTGGGCCTAAGATGCAGTTGTTTCTTTAATACACCTAAGATCTGGTTTCTTTGTTTGAGTGGTTTTGTTTTCTAAGAGATCTGCTTCAGCATCATTAGTTTTTTAAATTCATTTTTCCTCTTCATCACATAAATTGTCATGTTGTATTGACAAGTACTGTCCTAACAACACATGTACGCACGCACACACATACACGCGTGCGCGCAAACACCACGCACGCTCCCCCCCCCCCCCCCCCCAACTGAATACATGCATAATATGCTCTGATATGTATGAGACAGAGACATACAGAGAAACAGTCAGCAGGAACATTGCTGAAAGTAGCCTACACACCCACCACCCAAAATAAGCCTTTGTTTAAAGAAAAACCCAAACCGTAAAACATTCTTGAGTAGCTGAACAATACCTTGAACTGAACATTGTTGTGCATGTGTTGTGTCGTAAAGTGGTCTATATCCTAAAATGAATATGCTCAAGAGAGGAAAGAACTTCTCCCTGGATTTTGAAACAACCTCCCCTTTCCTTTACCAGATGGGCTGTCAATGCACAGACTGCAAATTACAAAACAAACGAATCTAAATCTGAAATTCTTCTTGTGAACCTGCATATCAATAGAACAACAGATTGTCCTCCGTAAGTCAAGGAGTCTTGTACACGCTTTGAGTTTGCAGTCTCGACATAGCTTTTATCTTATATAAAGTATCTTTTTATGGCCATCATTTTGGGTGGGTTTTTCAAGTGTATTGATAGAAAACGAAGTGCCCGGCAGTTTAAAAATAATTTCCAGTTACATTGTTAAGACCAGGTTTCTGCAGTTGAAGGTCTTACTCCAGCTAGGGACAGAAAACACATTTAGCGACACAACACACACGTGCAAATCGTGTCTCTGTTGCGAGTTCTGGTGAGTTGATTTGTTTCGTTCTTTTCCTTTTTTTTTCTCTTGCCATTTCAAACGGCCTTACATCTGCATGCAGTGTGGACCACTTGAACAGCTAGGAAAGCAAAATGTGGGATTTTGAACATCATCGTTTTTGCCTTTGACTTTTTTATAGAAAGACTATGATGAAGAGCAAGCACTGGTGAGTCATTTTTATTTAGAAGTAGCTACTTAGTGAGTAGGCCATTAGGTATCGATAGTGGTAAGAAACTCGCGTAGAGCATGGCAGCAGAGAGTCCTCAGAGAAGAAGCCCCCTTCAAACAAGTGTTTCGGGCCTTTAATCTTCCTTATTTATTTTAAAACTTAGGGGGAAATCCCTGCTTTGTGAATTTCATGACAACTGCTGCCAAGAAATGTTAATCTTGAATGCAGCGAGTGATTTGGCGCATTCACAAGGACCAGGGCTGAGAGTCTGATCAAGTGTAGTTGTGTCATAAACCAACCAGGCCTATTCCGTGGTTTTGAAAACGGATTGAAACAGCGGTGTCGTGAACCAAAATGGTTTGGCACTGTCACGAATACGCATCCTTCAAACACACACACACACACACACACACACACACACACACACACACACACACACACAACACACACACACACACACACACACACACACACACACACACAGCACATCCAGACTTTCAAGGCAAGATTGTTTTTGATTAGGACGTTAAAGCAAGATGTTAAGGGAAGGTTTTTAGTAGGAGCTTAAGATTTTAACCCCTCCCCAACCCCCCTCCCCTCCCTAAAAAAAAAAGCGTAAACCCTTACTCATAATTATGTTAATGCTTGAAATGGGAAAGATGTCGAGATGCTCCCCTTCTTCCTACAGCTGATTTTTTTTCTTTTTCAATATTGTCAAATAGTGCTGTAGAATTGAGAAATAGACAAAGATAGATATTTTGGATAAACGATCCTAATATTAAATGGTAGGCAGGCAAGCATCTTTACATCAACAGGTGCAAATGGACATCTTGTGTTTTAAGACATGTTTATGCATTTCCTTGCTGAAAGTTTTAGCAGAGCAGTTTTGATGTGATCACAAGAGAACTTTGTGAATTTTATCATCTTTACAATTTTTTTTCGTTCCCGCTCCGAGGTTGACTGAAGATGAAATTTTGCATATCCGACCATTTTTTAGACCAGATTCAACCTATCTACCGTTGACCGCCGAGCTTTCTCTGTTTCTGGTCCATTGATCTGGAACGACCTCCCTCTCTCCCTCTGGCAAAAGTCTACTTATGACACTTTTAAATCCAACCTCAAGACACACTTATTTCCAACCTAAGATTCTCCCTTCTGTTTCCGTCTCTTGTCTGTCCCCGCCTTCGACATCTACCTGCCAAAGTGTATAGCCTTTGTGTGTGTGTGGGGGGGGGGGGGGGGGGCGCATGTGAGTGCGTGCGTGTGTGTGCCCTTGCGTTTTGATTGCTTGTGTGATGTAAAGGTTGAATGCAAGCGCTTTGATTTGATTTTACAAGATATAGCGCTATATAAGTTCCATGTATTATTATTATTATTATTATTATTATTATTATTATTATTATTATTATTATTATTTATTATTATTATCATCATTATCATCATCATCATCATCATTATTATTATTATTATTATTATTATTATTATTATTATTATTATTATTTATTACCACAGGCAAAAACCACATCAATATTTATTATTTTATTATTATTATTATTATTATTATTATTATTATTATTATTATCATTATTATTTTTGAGAAGGACGGTGGCAGGATGGTTAAGACGTTCGCCTGCCAATATGTAAATCGTGAGTTTCTGGGTTCGTACCCAGCCTCGCCCTTTCTTCCCAGTTTGACGAAAAATCGAACTGAATGTCAGTCATTCGGATGAGACTCGAAACCAAGGCCCCGTGTGCGAATGCACGCAGAACATCTTGCGCACACGTTAAAATCCCGTTCCACCTTTCGGAAGAGTAGGCCATCGTGTGCCGGTAGGAGTGGATGACAAAATTATAACAAACCAGCATGCACACAGGTGTCGTATTTAGACACCATCCCTGAGGAATAATCGGGGAGTTGGGAGTCCCAGAGTGGCTCGGGGCTGTAGGTATAATGGCAACGTTCTGGTGGCTCCTGCAACGGTATTGGAACCATTCATATCGGTCAATGCCCTTCCAATGGATCATTCCAGTGCCGTGGAGATGGGGGTCTGCTGCATGGGTAACAGCTTGCCCTCCATACATACTTGCCCAGGCTTTGCGCTCTAAAGACTAGAGCGCAACTCCATAGTCTTCCGAGACTGATGAGTACCTACTACTACTACTACTACTACTATACTACTACTACTACTACTACTACTACTACTACTACTACTACTACTACTACTATTTTTGCTCACCGCTAAGGTTGTCGCTTTCCGACTTCAAGAATGATGTCTAAACACACGTGTGTGCATGCGGGGTTTTTCGTGGTTTTCTTTAATATCATCCGTTCCTACCGCCACAGAACGGCCTACTCTTCCGGAAGACGGAACAAGTTTTAACGTGTTGTTGTTATTGTAGTTAATTTTTGCACTTGCTGACATTAAACATTTTTGTCAGGGCAGTTAAGTTTACTTGACACTACATTTATGAGTTGGGTTTGGCTTTATCTTGACAGAAAAATGTGGACAATAAGTAAATACGTAAATAATTTGATATCTGAATATAAAAACGTTGCATGTCATATTCGTGTGTTAAAGAGACTGGAGGATATGAATCTTTTACTACAGCTCCTATCAATGATGTCATTAATGTTGTCCATTACTGGTAATTGGGAGGATCGATGGTCTAGAGATTGATCCCCGTTTATTGCCCGAAACTTTATCCCGTCCACTAGACTGTGAGTGGTGGCCTGCATACAAGTCTTTCGGAACGGATGGTGAACAAGGTCCTGCATGCAGCACAAATTCAGCGCACGTAAAAGAACCCACGACACCAAGAAAGAGATCTCCAGCAAATTTCTGTAGAATAAAGCCCTTCTCATAGGGAAACTAATACACTTTAAAAAAGGACAGTTTTTGGGTGGTACTGCTCTTGTGGCAACCACTCACCCTTGAGAGAGAAGCCCAAATTGCCCGCAGATAAATATGCTGTGACTGGAAGTGGTATTCAATTCGATTTTCAAATTATTTGAATTCAGTTCAGTTGTAAAGTTATTTTACACTGCTTTAGAATAGAAACGAGTAAAACTGTCATTGTCATAACATGGGTGTAAATTTTCATACTTTGAGATTACAAAAAAATATATCGCTGTATAATTTTTCGTCAACCTTATGAACTTACGTGGTTTTTTTGTTCAGGTAAAACTGGGTGGCCAGGCGACCTGCCATGACAACCTGTCCTAACCAACGTTACAAAACCTGAGGGAGGCTGACATCACAGACACCAGAGGAAGAGTTGGGTTTGCAACAAGAAGGACCAGACAAACTTCAACATCAAGGACCACACAAACCTCAACATAGACCACACAAACTTCAACATCAAGGACCACACAAACCTCAACATAGACCACACAAACCACAACATAGACCACACAAACTTCAACATCAAGGACCACACAAACCTCAACATAGACCACACAAACCTCAACATCAAGGACGACATAAACCTCAGCATCAAGGACCACACAAACCTCAACATAGACCACACAAACCTCAACATCAAGGACCACACAAACCTCAACATGGAATGCCTGCAGCAGCATCCCCTGAGGGAGGAAGATCAGCACTCTGCTCTTCAGTCTCCCTTCCCTACCATCATCATGGCCACAGATTCCAGAGAAAAGGTATGTAAAACAACGTGGTGTAGCTTACGGGAAAAAATGTCTTCACAATTCTGTAAAAAAAAAAAAAAAAAAAAAAAAGGAAAAATATCCACCATATTTTTTCATATGGTTACTTGTAGTTTTATTTCAGTTACTGGATGTTTCTGAAACGGCATTTAAAAAGGTACACGTATTTCTTCAGCAGACAGTGCCTAAGAAAATTTACAAAAACTGCATACACACGGCGACTGGATGTAAAAATAAAGTACAAGTGCTTATTTCATTATCCTTGACATAAAAGAAAAAATAAGTAAAGAGTAGCTGAGAATTATTTTAAAATGGTAAAGAAACAATCTGGCAATCTCATAAATGTAAACCCATTTTTCATTTTGTTTTGGTTGTGGTACAGTACTGCATGACCTAACTTTTACATCAGAGGAGTGCTGTTGTTTATTTACTACCACAAGTATAATTATTGGTTAGATTTCCCACAGTTGTAAAGTTGTCTTTGAAAATCGTGTTAAGACACTATGTCCTAACAATGAATGCCTGAAACCAGTACCCTACTTGTTCGTTACAAAAAAAAATGTCTGAAAGCTAATGTAAGAATCTTTCTGTCGAAAATGAGTACTGGGAAATGTAGAGATCAAAAACATTTTTTGAAGAAAAAAATTGTTTCAACTGAGGGAGGGATATCTATAATGCATGCTAATGTATTTTTAACATTTTATTCATTCTTTTATATCGAGGATAATGGATTAAGCACTCGTGTGCTTTTTTACATCCAGTCCCCGTGTGTATGCAGTTTTGTAAATCTTGTCATCTGTTACTACCGGCACACGATGGCCTACTCTTGCAAAAAGCGGAACAGGATTTAACGTGTGCGCAAGATATCTGCGTGCGTTCCAACACGGGGCCTCGGTTTAATATAGTCTCATTGGAAGGACTTTTGGGGAGGGTGGAGTCAGCACTGATGTTAACTCAAGGGGAAAAATCCCCTCGACCAGGAATCGAACCCGGGTTGCCAGCGCAATATTTCTCTTCTATAATTTAATTTTTAACGCTAAAACCACAATCCTAGATAGAAGGCAATGAGGTGCTCATGGCCGTAGTCTATGATCTGTACCATATTGGTTTTCTGTTTAATTTTATTCTATTTTCATTTTATTTATCTTGCACACACGCCAGAAGACCTTTTCATAGAACGTCTTACACATACGTCAGATGATAAAGAAAACTGGATTATCTTACGAACACACATGTCAAAAGACCTTTTGGTAGGACATCTTGCACTCACGTCAGAAGACTTTTTTTCATATTTCCAAAGGATCTGCTAAAATAGACAATAAAAAGACAGGATCATGGAACTAAGTGTAGATAATAAAAAACCATAATCATTTTTTAAAAAACCATTTCAGCGACCTCTCAAAAGTTTTGCCATGGATATTGTGGTATGGATCTGTAGTAGCCAGTTGCTCATGGTTTCTTTCCCCAGGTCATCTCCACTCTCCTGGATCTGTCTGTCCACTGCAAGTTGTGAAGACACCAGCAGCACGACGCTGGAGCACAGGGCCCAGTGGACTTGTCCTCACCCACATGACTTGACTTGACCTATGTAAGACCGATAGGGAGGACGGGTAACAACCGGAGACAAGGAGCAATGCTTGAACACAGCCCTGAAGGGTTGAGCTTCTGAAGGGCAAAGTCTGGAAAAACGACCCTAAAGGGCTGCATTGCCGCCGCTGTAGTCTAGTGGTTAGGGCGTTGGACTTGTAATCTAAAGATTGCGGGTTCGATCCCAGCTTTTGGCTATGGCGTTGTGCCCTTGGAAAAGGCACTTAACGGCTATTTTCTCACCCCACCCAGGTGTAAAAGGGGGTAGCAACCTTGTGTTGGGGGTTAACCCTGCGATAGACTGGCGTCCTATCCAGGGGGGAGTCTATGACTCTCAGTCGCGTAACGCCACAGAAACCGGGATAAGCACCGGCCTGATGAGCCTTAGGCTCGTGACAGACTTTAACTAAAGGGCTGCATCATGGAAGACAAGCCCCCCGAATGGCAGCACCCTGCAAGACAAGCCCCTGAAGGGCAAATCCCGTATGCAAAACGGGCCCCTGAAGGGCAAAATCCTCCATGCAAAACAGGCCCCTGAAGGGCAAAATCCTGCATGCAAAACAGACCCCTGAAGGGCAAAATCCTGCATGCAAAACAGACCCCTGAAGGGCAACATGCAAAATAAGCCCCTGAAGGGCAAAATCCTGCATGCAAAACAGGCCCCTGAAGGGCAAACTCCCGAAAGACCAGCCCCTCAAGGGCAAACTCCTGAAAGACCAGCCCCTGAAGGGCAAACTCCTGAAAGACCAGCCCCTGAAGGGCAAACTCCTGAAAGACCAGCCCCTGAAGGGCAAACTCCTGAAAGACCAGCCCCTCAAGGGCAAACTTCTGAAAGACCAGCCCCTCAAGGGCAAACTCCTGAAAGACCAGCCCCTGAAGGGCAAACTCCTGAAAGACCAGCCCCTCAAGGGCAAACTCCTGAAAGACCAGCCCCTCAAGGGCAAACTCCTGAAAGACCAGCCTCTGAAAGGCAAACTCCTGAAAGACCAGCCTCTGAAGGGCAAACTCCTGAAAGACCAGCCTCTAAAGGGCAAACTCCTGAAAGACCAGCCCCTGAAGGGCGAATCCAGTGCAGGCCTAGCATTGTTGCCCAGGGATCTAGGATCAGATCCCTCTAGGCTGAAGAGCAAAGTTGATAGAAGTTTGGGGGCTTTCGCATCATGTCTGCATGACCTCGTATCTCTGAAACAATTCAGGGATCAAATGCGTTGAGAGCAGTGAGGACTGGGGTCTCTGTGGACATCGGACATTCGACGTGCAGCAGCATGTGAAAGGTAAGAATTGCAAAGCCTCCTCCCATGAAAGGGCTACCTTGCATTCTTCACAGGTATCTTTGTACCGAGTACAACCTGTCTATGCCTGCGTGCATCATGTTCACACGTGTACCTCAGTCTTTCACATTTCCCAAATCAAAATTTGTCCCTGGAGTTTTCGGTAAGGCTCAACAATTGCGGATTTCAGAACTTCATCAGGAGCCTTTGAACCTTACTCTGTGATCACAAAGACTGGCATACTAGACGTCGACATTGGGTTTGGTGTCCTAAACTGGCACAGCCAGCAGAACCCTTGCACACAGTGCTCAAGGGGAAAGGACACATCCAGCCCCCAGACTTTGTTCAAGCATTATTTTGCTCGGCCTACCGGGTCTCTTCCATCTCGGCCCTGATTCCTTAAAAGTCTTAGCATAGATGTCAAAAAGTCATGTGGGTCATCTTAGTTCTCTGGCCCTGTCTCTAACGTCGTGATTGTCACACGTATCAAGACCTCACAGAGGTAAGTACACGTGCAATGTTTTCTTCTTTTTTTGTGCTTTTGTTTTCCGAGGTACCACTGCGAAGTTTTAAGATTTATGTTGAATATTCCCGTGTTTCCATAACTTACCGAAAGAGACAAAACATACAGACCTTTATGGGGCCTTTTTGATCATCCGCATGCCTGTATACACGAATGAAAGTAAAGCACCAGCAAGCATGAATAGAAGTTATGAAAGATGATGACAAAATGTCCCCCTGATGTGTTAAGCACTGTCGAGATTAAACCTGGGTATCAAAGATTTAATAATTGTAACAATTAGAAATTCGACACAGACCAAACAAATCGCCAGCAGTTGATGTGAAGAAAAGCTTAGACACCGTTAATTGCTAAAACATCCCTAGAAACTGTGCATTTTCTGAAATGTAGAGAATACACAACATATATACACACTCTCTCTCTCTCTCTCTCTCTCTCTCTCTCTCTCTCTCTCTCTCTCTCCTCTCTCTCTCTCTCTCTCTCTCTCTCTCTCTCTCTCTCTCTCTCTCTCTCTCTCTGTATGTATATATATAATCTCTCACTCCCCCTCTGCCCTCCCTCCCCCCCTCTCTCTCTCCCCCCCTCTCTGTCCCTCCCTCCCTTCCTCGCTCCCTCTCTCTCTCTCCATATATATATATATATATATATATATATATATATATATATATATTATATATATATACATATATATTATATATATATATATAATATATATATATATATATATATATATTATATATATATATATATATAAAAAGAGAGAGAGAGAGAGTGTGTGTGTTGTGTGTGTGTGTGTGTGTGTGTGTGTGTGTGTGTGTGTGTGTGTGTGTGTGTGTGTGTGTGTGTGTGTGTGTGTGTGCAGGCATTACGTTTTGAAATGTCTCAATTTTTTGTGTAGAAATCCTTCCGTCATCAAGGCTGTTCCCGTCCTAGGTACTTCAATGCCTGAGGACGCGGCACGAGCAAGTGGAAACACCCAATAAGGTGTAGGCCCCTACCCGTGTGTCATCTTGTTGTAGTTGCTGTAATTGTTGTTTTGTTGGGCGTTTCCGTTGCATCGTATCTTGTGTTGTATAATATTGTAT
>JASPKP010004605.1:2500-10000 GCA_030674155.1 Stramonita haemastoma | reverse complement strand
GAGAGGCTTCTGCTCCAACTGCGGCGGCTGTCTCATCATGCTGTCAGTCTGCTGGATGGATGGATGGCGGTTTTTTTTTTGGGGGGGGGGGGTTGGGCGTGGGGGGGGGGAGGGGGGTTGGGGGGTATGGATGGGTGGGTGGTTAAAGTGGGCGGGTGGAGAGGTTGGTGGGGTAGTTTGTTGGTAGGTTGGTTGGTTTGTGTTTGTGTTAAGTTGAAAGAAGCTAGCTGGTCATCGTGAGAAGGCGAGGAGCTGTTTCATTATGCTGTAAGGTTTTCTGTTTAGTGTTTGTTTTTTTTGTTTTTGTTTTTGGTGGATGGGTGGGTGGGTAAATGGGTGGGTGGAAAGGTGGTATAGTTGGTTGGTTGGTTGGTTTTGTGTTTGTGTTAAGTTGAAAGAAGCTAGCTGCCCACAGAGAGAGAAGGCGAGGAGCTGTCTCATTATGCTATGGAGTCTGCTGGTTAGCGTTTTTGTGTTGGCGGTTTTGGCGTTTGGGGGTTGTGGGTGGATGGGTGGGTGGTTAAATGGGTGGGTGGAAAGGTTGGTGGGGTAAGTTTGCTGGGCTGGTTGGTTGGTTGGTTGGTTTGTGTTTGGTAAGTTTAGGGGGCAGGATCGCTAAGTGGTCAGAGCACTCGCTTTCCCCAAGCTAAATTTAAGCAGCATCGAGCGTGGTTACCAATTGGATGGGTGACCGCTTGCGTGCCTTGGTTTCAGTACAGTCCTCCCAGTTCACCCATATGTAAATAGGTACCTTCCTTTTTTAGGGTCAGGGGAAGGTAAAGCAGCGAGGGAGAGGAGATGGGCTCCACTCTCAACATGCTGGCCCCTAGAGAAGCTGGAGTCTCTGATACCTCGCTCTCCTACGACCACACAGATTATGGGACACCTTTACCTTTACCATCTACCTTAAGTTGAAAGAAGCTAATTGCCCCACCGAAAGAAGGCGGGACTGTCTCAACATGCTGTGGAGTCTGGCCGCTAGGGTTTCTTTGAGTTTTGTTTTTGTTGTTGTGGGTGTGGTTGTATTGGGTCGGTTGGGTGGATGGTGAGTGGGGGTGTGAGTGTGTGAATTGGTTGTCTGCTTAGCTGCAGAAGTGGGGTAGATGGTTGGTTGGTCGGTCGGTTGGGTTTGTGTCAGTGGTAGCAGGGTAAATGGTTTGGATTGGTGGATGATTGGTTGGGTGGGTGGATTAGTAAGTAAGTGGGTGGTTTATTGGTTGGGTGGTTGGTTCGTTGCGTAAGTGGGTAGATGGTCGGTCGGTTGGGTTGATTGTGTGGGTGCGTGGCTGAATGGATGTTTGGGTGGGTGGTGTGTTAAACAGATTGGTAGGTTGGTGGATGGTTTGTTGATTGGGTGGTTGGTCGGTTAGTAATTGGTTGGTTGGTTGTTGTGTTGAGTAGGTAGCTGGCTGGCTGGCTGGCGGGCTGGACGGTTGGTTGGTTGGGGTGGTTGGTTAAATAGGTGGGTGGGCAAGTGGGCAAGTGGTTAGTTAGTTGGTTGGTTTTCGATTCGTTGTAAGAGACGCCCACATAGTATAGACTTCTGTATGTTCCAACTGTGAGGATGCTGCTTTATCCCAGTGCTCCCTCTGTGATTTGCAGAGCGGTGATGCTGATGTTCCTGCTGGGTCCTCCATGATGCTGCTCACCACCCTGTCCTTTCTGCTGGGCGGACTCTTCGAGAAGACCTGCCAGCCTTTGCTGGGACCTTAGCATCTTCAGTGAGGTGGGTCATTGTTGGAGTTTGTTGTTCGTTTGGTGTGTGGTATCTTTTTTTAATATGTGGATATATTTCTGGCTTAGAAAAAAACCCACTCTTTAAATACAAAAATATCTATTTTTTAAAATTTTATTTTATATTTTGATTTAATTTCATTTTAATTTTTTTAATTGTATTTTTTTTCTTCATTTTGTTCCTCATTGTTATTCATTATCATTAAAAAACAACACACTCTTGTTTCAGTTATAACAGCGGTACAAGACAACAACAGCAGTAGTAACAACTAGTCATTATTGTATTAACTATCAGCACCACTTTCAACTTCAACTACAACTTTATAGAAGCTGCAGCAGCAGCCCCAATATCAAAAAACACTTTCCCCCCCCGCTGAGTTCTTCAGATGGGACCATAAACCGAGGCCCCTGTGTGCGACGAACACACGCAGAACATCTTGCACACACGAGAAAAACCCGTTCCGCCTTTCGGAAGAGCAGGCAATTGTGTGCCGGTAGGAGCGGATGACAACAAAACAAAATTAAAAACCAGCATGCACACAGGTGTCATATTTAGACACCATCCCTGAGGAAAACTCGGGGAGTTGGAGTCCCCAGGGTGGTTCGGGGCTGTACATGGCAACGTTCTGGCGGCTCCTGCGACGGCACTGGAACCATGTATATGGGCGATTGCCTTTCCAATGGACCATTCCAGCGACGTGCATGGGTAACAGCTTGCCCTCCTTAATTAATTACCTGCTCAGGCTTTGCACTCCAGAGCCTAGAGCGCAACTACATGGTCTTCCGAGATTGACCCATGCCTCCCATTTTTCCACTGTTACCACCACCACCACACCACCACCACCACCACCACCACCACCACCACCACCCCCACCACCACCACCACCACCAACAACAACAACAACAACAACAACATGCACCCCTTCCCAAATAAGTAAAACAACGCAAATCAATAAATATAAAACATCAGAAAAGCATTAAAGCAGACCAAAGGGAACAATAATTATAACATAAAGACAGGTGAAAGAAAGTAAGTGGCAAGCATCGCAGCAGTTGTATTTTCTTGCCAAGTGGGCTGTAAGTTACACTCCTGTATTGGCTTTTGGGTCATGTAGTGTCTTGTATAGATAGAGTGCTAGTGAGAAATGTTTGGGGGTGATTTTCACAGATCTTTTAAAGTGTGAAAAAATGCACTGTGTACTTGTTTTTTTTTTGGGGGGGCTTGAAGACATAGAGCAATACAGGTAGTCACGAGAAACTTGGAAATGGTCATGAGCTGAGAATTGCTTGTAATCCTACAAAGTTGACCCCACGCATACATATAATGTGGTTAGAAAGATACCATCTACAAAGAACTGAGGTGGGTACAGTGTTTACTGAAAAAAAATACAATCAAACTTACCAAATTTGTGCAAAATCATATACATTTTGAGTCAGGGGCTAGTCTTTCACACAAGAAAGCGGTTTTAATTTCTGTGGATGCTTTACTGTGTGCGGTATGACTATAAGAGTCATAGAAAACATAAGAAAAAGTGCCCCCCAAAAAAAACAACAACAAAAAACAAACAACAACTCCTAGTGTGTGTAGCCTGTTTACTGATTCTACTTGAGTGTTCCTTGTTTCAGTTTCTGGATGATGGCGCTATTCCCGGATTTTCTCTGGGACTCTTGTTGCTAGGAGACGCCTCAGTGAATCTGAGAGTGTACGATATTCTGCTGTACGTATATTTGCTTGGTTGTTTGTTTTTGCTTGTTTCTTTGTTTGCCTGTTTTCTTTCCTGTTTGTTTGTTTGTTTTGGGGTTTTTTGGCTAGAGCTCTGAGGTTCACCAATGATAAGATTTTGCGTACACGACCATCTACCCCCTCCCTCTCCCCCCCCCCCACACACATACAAACTATTTAGGTAACTGCATTCCGACTTCGGGGAAGTTATTTGGGTTTTTAAAAAAGATAGTTCAGTGCAACGTAGCACCAATACATGAATGAGTACAACAAGCAATGCTTATGTGAGTACATTAATACTATATCTATATCTATACTATATCTATATATATATATTTCTCTCTCTCTCTCTCTCTCTCTCTCTCTCTCTCTCTCTCTACTCTCTCTCTCTCTCTCTCTCTCCTCCTCTCTTCTCTCACTCTCTATATATATATATATAGAGAGAGAGAGAGAGAGAGAGAGAGAGAGAGAGAGAGAGAGACAGACAGACAGACAGACAGACAGACAGACAGACAGACAGACAGAGACTGGTAGACAGACAGACAGACAGACGGGTAGACAGTCAGACAGACAGACAGGCAAACAGGCAAACAGGTAGACAGACAAACAGACAGACCAGACGGAAAGACAGACAGGTAGGTAGACAGACGAAAAAAGATACAGAGATAGTTGACAAAAAATGTACAAATTAATACATATAAATCGTAATCAGAAAAATATGTGCAGTGACAAAAACTACGAAACGAATATTTTTGTTCTTTATATTCATCCTAACAAACGAGGAGTGAATTTCATCATTTATTAATCTGTTGACAACGAGACAGATGACCACCCCCCCAAAACAAACAAACAAAACAACAAAAACCAACAAAACACCAGCCTGAAAATGTGTCATTGATTGACGGATTGGCTTGGTTAACTATTTGACTAATGGACTGGTTGATGGATTGTTGATCGTTTGTTTTGTTTTGGTACATGACTAATTATTATTGTTAGTCCTTATTGTCGCACTCTTCAGAGGATGTCGGGCAGACAAGCGCCGTTTGACGTGATGAAGCTGAACTCTCTGATTCCCTTGGATGATTACCTCAACTACACCAAGGTATGTCTGCCTGCTGCTGCCTGATTGTCTGTCTGTCTGTCTGTCTTGCTTACCTGATTGTCTGTCTGTCTGTCTGTCTGCCTACCTGATTTGTCTGTCTGTCTGTCTGTCTGTCTGTCTGTCTGTCTGTTTGCCTGCCTGTCTGCCTGTCTGCATGTCTGCAAAACCTGTATGTCTGCCTGTCTGCCTGCCTGCCTGCCTGTCTGTCTGTCTGTCTGTCTGCCTATTTGTATGTCTGTCTGTCTGCCTGTCAGTATGTTTTCTTTTCAGTACGTTTCCATTTGAATACGGACCATCAATTGTATTTTCGTGTTATCTTGCGCTCACGTAAAAACCTGATTCGCTTTTCGGAAGAGTAGGCCATTGTGTGCCTGTAGGGACGGATGACAAAATTAACAAAAACTGCATACACACAGGGACTGGATGTAAAAAAAAAGCACATAAGTGCTTATTTCTTAGTCTCGAAATGAAAGAAAAAAATAAATAAATATTCGAACAGGTTGACTTGCATATTAATGTTACGATTATTTAAAGAGTGACCATGCATCAGATTTACCCAAAGTGTTGAGATCGACAGGAAAGCTGGTAGTGTTGAGATCGAATGAAAGCTGGTAGTGTTGACGTCAACATGAAAGCTGGTAGTGTTGACGTCAACATGAAAGCTGGTAGTGTTGACGTCAACATGAAAGCTGGTAGTGTTGACGTCAACATGAAAGCTGACAGTTGCTGATGACTGACATTGACAACAAAACTGATAGTGTTGCTGACGACTTTGACATTGACAACAAAACTGATAGTATTGCTGATGACTTATATGTGACGCTCCACCACGAAACGAGTCGCTTAGCACCTAACCCGCTTTTCCGCTAGGAGCCATTATGGGCAGGTGGGGTCAAGTTGGCAATTTTGAGATTTTGATTGATTATAAAACTATAGCTGTTATTGTACCTTGTAATGAAATATCAAGTCATAATTTGTACCCTTTTGCTTTTAAACGTGTTAAAAAATTCCTAAGCCCTAATTCTGACCATTTATTACGATACTAAACTTGTCCATTTCTCATTTTGTCATTTCCTGCAGTCTATCATTTCAACCCGTTATAACCTTTCATAAAATTGTCCGATTTTCAATCTTTTTGTTGTTGTTGTTTTGTATAGCCATTTCATTGCCGTTTAATAGCATATCAATAACTAAAAATTGACCTCTGGTGTTATATTGTCCAGCTGATACCACGTGTTGCTGTGTGATGATTGACATTACCAAGAAAGCTACTACTCTTTGACGACTTAATACGAACAAAATGCTGACACCACGTGTTGCTGATGACTTTGACATTGACAAATAAGCTACCTGATACTACTTTCTGATGACTTGACATGGACAAAATGCTGATAAGCACGTGTTGCTGATGACTTGACATCAACAAGAAATCTGATACTTCTTCTGATGACTTTGACAAGGACACAATGCTGACACCACGTGTTGCTGATGACTTTGACATTGGCATGAAAGCTAACTGCTACTTCCTTTGATGACTTGACATGGGCAAAATGATTGATACTACTTCTGACGACTTTGACACGAACAAAACGCTGACACCACGTGTTTGCTGAGACTTTGACACGGACAAAATGGCGATACCACGTGTTGCTAATGATTGACATTAACAGGAAAACTACTTGATAGTGCTTCTGATGACTTTGACACTGACAAAATGCTGACACCGCGTGTTGCTGATGACATTGACATGGACAAGGAAGCTAACTGCTACTTCTTCTGATGACCTTGGACACGGACAAAATGCTGATACCACGTGTTGCTGATGATTGACATTGTCATGAAAACTAACTGCTAACCTTTTCTTTCTGATGATTTTGACACGGACAACAATGTCAACGCCGCGTGTTGCTAGCTGACGACTTTGTTGCAGCATCTGGGTGATCTGGACCAGAACCTGAACGACATCCAACGATAGACATCAGCAACTACAAGGCTGACGCCCTCCATGGAAAGCGCCCTCACCGACCTGCAAAAATTCTGGCCTCAATGGCATCAACTTCACGACATCAACAATCAGTTCTTGTTTTTTGTTGGTGGTGGTGGTGATGTGGTGGTGGTGGTGGTGGTGTTGGTGGTGGTGGTGTGTGTGGTGGTGTGGTGTTGTTGTGGTTTGTGGTGTTGTGTTGTTTGTTGTTTTGTTGTTTTTTGTTGTTGTTTTGTTGTTTTCCTGTTGTTGTTGTTTGTTGTTGTTGTTGTTCCTTTTCTTTCTTTCTTCTTCTTTCTTCTTTTTTTGTTCTTGTTCTTGTTCTTCTTCTTCTCTTTTTCTTTTCTTGTTCTTGTTCTTGTTTTTTGTTCTTCTTCTGTTCTTTTCTTTTCTCTTTTCTTCTTCTTCTTCTCTTCTCTTCTCTTCTTCTTCTTTCTTCCTTTCTTCTTCTCTCTTCTTTCTTTTTTTAGTTGTTCTTCTTCCTCTTCTTTTTCTTCTTGTTGCTCTTGTTCTAGTTCTTTTGTTCTTCTAGTTCTTTTTGTTCTTCACAATTGTTTCTTCTTTGCAATTCTTGTTCTTGTTCTCTTTGTTCTTCTTGTTCTTGTTGCTCCTCTTCTTCTTCGCAGTTCTTCTTCTTGTTCTATGTACTCATGAATAGGCAACCATTCAACCAGTTTGTATAAATAACTCTGTCAGCCAGTCAGTCAGCCAATCAGTCAGCCAGTGAGCCAGCCAGCCATCATCAATCATTCAGCAAATCAGACCGTCAGTCAACAGTAAGCTAATCAGTCAGTAAATCAACAATCAACTAGTCAGCCAGCCAGCCAATCAGTCAGTCAGTTAATGAGCAAACTAGTTAGTCAGCCAATCATTCAGCCAGTCACTTAGGGTAGGCCCTATTCATTGCTGCCGGAAACTCACTAGCTCGCGCGCGCGCGCGCGCGCACACACACACAC
>JASPKP010000460.1:22500-45462 GCA_030674155.1 Stramonita haemastoma | reverse complement strand
GTGACAACAGACAGAATTGTATTTAAAAATCTTTTTAAAAAAAAATCTTTTAAAATAAAAAGCCATTTTAAACGTTAATGACAGCAACTTTTACAGTCCTCCATTTCTAAACTGCTTCACAGCTCAAAGCACAATCAGAACAGCCCGCTAGCGAAACGCTTCCACCAAAACACAAATGCATGCAGCACAGAAACTTCTAAAACAAACACTGCCTGGCACAATCCCCGGGAAGTCACCAGTATCAGCACTCCACAAGGGAGCCAGTCCCACAAGGGAAACATATACTTGCTGCAACTTCTTCCAGACACACAAACAGAATAACTGACTTGAACTCTCTTCTCCCCTTTACTCCCTGAGTTTTTACTGCACTGAATTTTTCAGGCCGTGTCTCTTGGGCAAGTTGAACCTGGCGGAGTCCATCTAGGGTGCATGCTGGGTATGTACCCATAACACATCAAATGCTGACATGAATTTTGGGGTCTTTCGTGTGAATTTTTGATCTTCTGTGTGTGAAAGGAATGAAGACACAGGCAGATCTGCACTTTTCAGTTGCGCGGGAAATCGTAAAACTTCCCATCCTTAATTCAATACATGCCGCAGCCAAAATTCAAATCCACCATTTGTGACGTTCCACCACATAAGGAGCCGCATTACACCAAAGGTGAATTTTTAGTTAGTGAAAGTTACTAATCTGCAATAAAAGGGCTATCTATTACAAAATACAGATTGAAAATCAGACAATTCTGTGCAAAGTTATTACAAATTGAAATGACAGACTGCAGGAAGTGACAAAATGAGAAACGGGCAAGTTTATTTTCGTAACACGTTGTCAGACTGAGAGCTTGGGTATTTTCAAAACACATTTAAAGCAAAAGGAATAAAAATTAAGTCTTAATATTTCATTACAAGGTAGATAAACGGATATAGTTTATTAATTAATCAAAATCTCAAAATTGACAACTTGACCCCCACCTGCCTTTAGTGGCTCCTAGTGCAAAGTTGGGTCATGTGCTAAGCGACTCATTTCGTGGTGGAGCGTCACATTTTATGGATTCACCAGATAAAAGTCAAATGCTCTATGCACCTATTTACCGAGTCTGTCAGTTTTAACTAATAACCAGCAAAACATCATTCTTTTGCTTGTCTTTCAAGACTAAAGATAACTTCGCCTTCAGCAATCATTCTCTGAGAATATACATTTAGATATAGATATAGATATATAACTGTAGGTTGAATATAGTACATGAAAAATCGCCTGTGATACAGAGGCAGTAGAACTGCTGCTCTCACACATTATCTGAGAACAATCATGTTTATATTATTTGGTCACAGCTTTGGCCATTAGCGTGGGAACAGTAGTCAGCTGGCTTGACTGACTCTGGGAAAGACAATATGGCTGGGCCAAAGTAAGCCAAAAATTGAACTTGTGAAAAAAAAAATTAAATGAGAGTACTACAAAGGAGGGGAAATTAACTAGCTGCAGTGCAGCACAAATTATTTATTTATTTTATACCATTTTATGTCACAGCAGATTTCTCTGCATGAAATTTGGGCTGCTCTCCCCAGGGAGAGCGTGTTGCTGTAAGTGCAGTAGCACCCATTAGAAAGTCAGGACAGAAATTAAGTCTGCAGAATGAAAGAATCTGGCTAGGCACAGATGGACAGAAAGAGACAAACTGTAGAGGGACAGAGCACAGCAAAGTGAGACAGACACTAGTTTGCCAAAGTAGGACAGAAAGTAGCTTGCCAAAACTGGGACAGAACAGGCATACTTCAGGGGAAAATTGCACAGAAACTAACAAGCTATCCAAAATAGAAACAGATATCAAAGTGAGGATAAAAGTCAATCTGCAACAGCAAGACAAAAGTTAGCTTTTTAATGTTGGGGGGGTGGGGGTGGGGGTGGGGACAGAAATTAGGAAGTAAAAGGACAGAAATTAGTTGACTAGATTTGGAAAAAAATTTGTTTGCTAAATTTGGAACAAAAACAGCTGGTTAAAACGCAATATAAATGAGCTAGCAAATGAAAATCAAAAACAGTTGGAACTCCCCCCCCCCCCCCAAACTAACCAATCCTCCCCCCCCCCTCCTCCACTTTATAAAACTAATCAGATGGTAAACCACCAAAGTTCGAAGACACCTGGTGAAAACTAACATGTAGCACCAAGTAATGACTTTCCATGACAACAAAAACAGAGTGTAGTATAAAAAGAAAGAAGCAAGGTGATGATTTCTATTTTGTGATATACCAAGTAACACATAATTGTAAGAAAACCTAATCCCTCACTTCCTACTCTTCACCACTTTTGTCTGCTAACTTTTCATGGTCGAACAACAAAAATATAGAAACAAGAAAAACTGAAATAAAATCTGAAATAAACTTACGCATCAACAAAACAGTGCAAAATAATCAATGAATTGGTTCTTTTAAAGGAATTGAAATCATTTCTGAAAAAAAACAACTAAACAAGTAACAAATTGATAAAATTCAGTTTTACAAAAGAAGATCAAAGTATCAAAATGATTAATGTGCTTCAATTTCCTATATTAAAAAAAGGCTTTCACAATACCCTACCCTCCCCAAAAAACAAACAAAACAAACAAAAACAAACAAACCAACAAAACAACCCCCCAAAAACCAACAACAAAGAGACAACAAAAATATACCATCTCCAGTCTGTTTACTACTGTTCTGTTTACTACTATTCTGCATACTATTATCTTTATTAAAAAAACAAGATAAAAATGATAAAGACAAAGAAAACAAATACAAAAAGTAATTTCAAAATTAGGGGGGAAAAAAACCCCATGTTCATTCTAGATAAGAGATCTTTCTAAGACCTATACATAGACATGGATACAGTATCAAGCAATGATCAAACTTACCCTCACAACATCATGATATGGGGTGACTGACACTCAGCTCACATACACAAGAAAAGAATGTTTGATTTTTCGCTGGGGTTAATTTTAATTTTTTGAATAGAATGGACATCACATGACCAGATTTTTAAAAAAAAATCAATTTTTGAACAAAAAAAAAACCCTTTCCTACTCATAGATGCCTTGCAAGACAAACACCCCTCCCCATCACATGACCGTGTTATTTTCTTTTTTATACAAGAACACTTTCCAACAGTGGATTGTGGCCATCTGAGCCAGCTAACAACTCAAAGATGGTGAAAATGGCTGCAATATTCTGCTGCAGAGTATTCTCCTGAATATTTGATTTGGCAGAGTTTGATTCTAGTCAGCCTTAAACTGGAATTCCGATTTGGCAGAGTGTGATTCTAGTCATTCTTAAACAGGAATTCCGATTTGGCAGAGTGTGATTCTAGTCATTCTTAAACAGGAATTTTGATTTGGCAGAGTGTGATTCTAGTCATTCTTAAACAGGAATTTTGATTTGGCAGAGTGTGATTCTAGTCATTCTTAAACAGGGATTTTGATTTGGCACAGTTTGATTCTAGTCATTCTAGAACTATAATTCTGATTTGGCAGAGTTTCATTCTAGTCATTCTTAATTAAACAGGAATTCCCATTTGGCAGAGTTTGATTCTAGTCATTCTTAAACTGGAATTCCGATTTGGCAGAGTGTGATTCTAGTCATTCTTAAACAGGAATTTTGATTTGGCACAGTTTGATTCTAGTCATTCTAGAACTATAATTCTGATTTGGCAGAGTTTCATTCTAGTCATTCTTAAACAGGAATTCCCATTTGGCAGAGTTTGATTCTAGTCATTCTTAAACTGGAATTCCGATTTGGCAAAGTTTGAGTCTAGTCACTCTGAAACTGGAATTCCTTTCCAGAAGTTTCAACAGAACATTCATTTCCTCAGAGACGCAACATGGTACACTCTGTAACCCTCAGATCCCAACCCCAAAGCTTTCACCATTCGGTTATCCCACTCCTTCAGACAAACAACTACTTTGTACTGATATTCACCACTGCGCCCCTCAAAATACTACACACGAAGGAAAGCGAATAAAGTGACTGTATCACAAAGAAAGATCACAATATCACCAAAAAAATCACAAAATTAATATGCAGGAGAACACTAGACACTATGCACCTCTCCTGGTTGCTCCAGGTAAGTAAAATATCAGGTAAGTGCTCGTGCTGACTGGAAAATCGTAGAGTGATACAAACAGGGCCAGGTAGGCAAGTCTGTATTTATGACACCGAGCATTCATCCATCTTTTGATTTGAGACTTTTGTAACATTCTCTCACCTTTCTGCACCCTTTCATCAAATCCCCTGGCATCAAAATGAACCACATGAATTACGAGATCTTTAGGGTTAATATTTGATATTCTGCATGTCTGTGTACACAAAGAGAATTAAGGCACTGGTAGGTCTGCTAAGCTGACCTAGAGGATTGTAAATATTCCCACTCTTATTTTACCTGATGCTATCACAGTGATTCGAACCCAAGACTTGATGGACCCACGGGAGTGAAGTCAAATGGTCTTAACCATTCAGCTACAGCCTCTGTCAAGTAACCTTTAAAAAAAACTGAGGTGGTGTACCATGTCAAATGCTCATAAAAGGCTACATCTCCTACCTAATGGAATCAAACCATAAAATAAATCATACAGGATGAAACACACACAGAGCTGTTATATTAATAAAAGGCTGTTATATTCGCCGAGCCAAATGTCTCCAAATTACGGTAAAAGTACACACAACATGGATGAAACAGCGAATAAAACTCTGGCTTGAATACACAACTGTCTCTGTCTACGATACAGGTTAAATGCTAACAGGCCAGTGCTAAAAGACTCGTGGCAAACAGAATAGAAAAAAAAATGCTGAAGTCGATGCGTTCTCAAAGTTTTGCTGAAGCGGGCACTTCACGAGCCCATTCCTCCACCATTGTGGCTGCGCGTAGACTGGTGCCCCAGCTGAGGGTGATTCCATTGGCTCCATGTCCATAGTTGTGGACTACCTGCACACAGAGATAGATAGACAGATAGAGATAGATTAGATTAGATAGAGAGAGAGATAGAGAGATAGATAAATAGATAGATAGATAGATAGATAGATAGATAGATAGATAGATAGATAAATAGATAGAGAGATGGATTGATATATATATATATATATATATATATAGAGAGAGAGAGAGAGAGAGAGAGAGAGAGAGAGAGAGAGAGAGAGAGAGAGGAGAGAGAGAGAGAGAGAGAGAGAGAGAGAGAGAGAGAGAAGACAGACAGACAGACAGACAGACAGACAGACAGACAGATGGAGAGACAGAGAGAGAGAGAGGCAAGAGAGAGAGAGAGAGAGAGAGAGAGAGAGAGAGAGAGAGAGAGAGAGAGAGAGAGAGAGAGAGAAGAGAGAGAGAGGCACCAATCTGTGCATGCTTTGCTGCATTTGCTTGCACACACACAAACACACACACACACACACACACACACACACACACACACACACACACACACACACACACACACACACACACACACATTTGCAGACAAATACAAACATACACACACATTTGCAGACAAATACAAACATACACAAACAAGTGCTTACACACACACACACACACACACACACACACACACACACACACACACACACACACACACACACACACACACATACAAGATTCAAGATTCAAGATTCAAGATTTACTTCCTTTCACCCCTTTTGGGGCATGGAGGATAACAAACAAGTTCAACAGGAGAAAAGAAACCTTACGGCAATACATCCAAAAGTATTATCAATATCAACAGGAACTGAAAAGCAAGAATTCATCACAAAATAATAAAGAAACAATATTAAAGACTCATGACATTTTTTTAAAGGTATGTAAATTTCTGTAAAAGACACAATATACACAGGTTAAAGGCATCAAATCAAATTTCACAAAAATACCTGCAACTCATAAATTTTGATAGAGACAGAAGAACTTTACGAGATTTACATTTCATCAGCCTGCAAAAATTGTAACTGGACACACACACACACACATATTTGCACACTATGACCTCAGGTGAACATATACACAGTTTAAAAAAAAATCATTCATACATACATACATACATACATCTGAGAGAATCAGTGTGAATGACTGACTGGGCATTGGCGCACGAGTGTTTAATTCTTGCTCATTTCCTGCATCCCTCCACTATATGCACATGAGAACCGCGCGCAGCCCCTACTGCCAGTTCGTGCCTAGCCGAGCTACTGTCCAGACGTTTATCATATCGCCTCTCGCTGTGTCGGCAACGCCCATCACTATCAGGAATCTCAGCACTAGCTATAATAGTTTCTAGACCTTGCTTTTCTTGGTTTGTTTTATTTTGTGTATAACTTGGGGTTGTTGTTGTTTTTTGTAGTGCTTGTGAAATCTATTTTTTGTGGAAAAGTTTCTGGGGGAAAAAAAAAAAAAAAAAAAAAAAAAAAAATGGAGACCCATTCTGTGGACTACACCAGTGACCAGGATTCGGTTATGGAGTCAGAATCCTATGAAGAACCACAAGCTGGCACCTCTGCTGAACCCTTGGTGGAAAGGGAGCCATCTCTCCGAGACATTTTTTCAATCATTCAGAACCTTTCCAAAAGAATGGACAATTTTGAAAGAAGTGCACCGCACACCAAGAAGAGGAAAATTAGCGCTGACGCTGATAAACCCCTCGCTGAGAATGAAGGGAAAAGGAAGAAGGCAGGTAGTGATTCAGAATTTGTCACCGACAGTGTTTCTGATAAGGCAGAGGAACTGGAAAAAGAGCTGATAGCAGATGCTACAGAGGAGGAGGATGACAATATTTTTGCTGAAATGGCATCATCTTTTGACGATAATGAAGAAAAAGGACCACCGGTCTCAGGAAAATTGGCAAAGCTGCTTGAATCCAGATTTGGATCAAAACTTCCAGACAGAAAGCTGAGGGAAAAACTGACAAAGTACCCGATTCCCGAAAACTGCGCATACCTGGGCGTTCCCCGAACAAACCAGGAAGTTTTTTCTGTCCTCAAGCCCTTCACTAGAAAGACAGACATTCGGATGGCAAATACACAGAAAACACTGTCAAAAGCTGCCATAGCCATAACCCTCTGCACCGACCGACTTTTGAGGGTAAGAGATACCATCTCAGGGCAGGATGCCACTACAGTACGCAGTGAACTGACCGGATGCATAGCTCAACTTTCAGATGCCCTTGCCCTCACAGGTCACGCCAACCATGACCTGTCCCAGAAACGGAGAGACATGCACCGACCCTGCCTACCCCGTGAACTCTCTGGCATATGTGCACCGCAGGTTGCCATGACCCCAGATCTACTGTATGGCTCTGATTTTCACAAATGTCTAAAAGAAGTGCAAGAGTCCCAGAAACTCGGTCAGAACATGCGTGGTCAGCAAAAGAGGAGCACGTGGCAGCATAACAACAGTAGCTCTTTTTTAGGCCGGAAGCCGTGGAGGCAGGGGCAGGGGGGGAGTTCCTTCGGTCAAGCAAACAAAGTGTTTTGGAAGAAGGGTCAGAAAAACAGCCACCGGCAGTAACTCGATCTTTGACAGAACCGCCCCTCCCTTCTGGAAACAAGGTTAGTGAGTTTGAACTTTGCTTGCCTTCTTTGTGTGCTTATCTTGAAATGAAGCATGATAACTTTAAAGCAGGAAGCTTAAAGGAAAAGCTGTCGCACTGGAATGAACTAACTTCTGACCCTGATGTACTTGAAACAGTTGAAGGAATTAAAATCACCTTTGATGATTGCCCAGTAGACATAAAGCAAAGTTCGCAAAGGTTGTTTAGCAAGCGTGAAAACTATGCTGTTGACTCTGAAATAAGAAACTTGTTGAAAAAAGGTGTGATAAAAGAGTCTTTACCTGAATCAGGACAAGTTGTCTCACCTATCTTTGTTAGGGAGAAAAAAGACGGATCATTTAGAATGATTTTAAATCTGAAAGCTCTGAACAAAAATGTGGAATATAAGAAATTTAAGATGGAAACAATATATACAGCTTTGGATCTAGTTACACAAAATTGCTTTTTCGCATCAATTGATCTGAGAGATGCGTATTACGTCATAGCAGTAGAGGAGACTTTTCGGAAATATCTGAAATTCAGATGGAGAGAAAAACTGTACTGTTTTCAGGCAGCTGCTATGGGACTCAGTCCGATTCCCAGAAAATTCACAAAACTCATGAAACCTGTCCTAGCACGCTTACATGATATGGGTCACCTGATCACTTCATTCATTGATGACAGTTTGATTGTGGGAGAGACTGAAACAGAAGTTGTACAGTGTGTGGTAGACACGATACAATTATTAGACTCCCTAGGTTTCTATGTACATGAAAAGAAATCACAGTTCATGCCTGTGCAAGAAATCACCTACCTGGGTTTCAAAATAAACTCAACAGACATGACAGTCACACTGACAGATGAACGGAAACAAAAACTGCTGTGTGCATGCATTCTATTATTCAGTCAGGAAAGTACAACTGTAAGATCTCTGGCATCTTGTATTGGACTAATGGTTTCTTGTTTTCTTGCTGTGCCATTGGGTCCTTTGTACTACAGAGCACTTGAACAAGATAAGTGTTCCGCACTTAAACTAAGCAAGGGGAACTGGGAAAAGCCTGCTGTGTTATCAGCTGAAGGGAAGACAGAGCTAGAATGGTGGATTAATAACATAGACAAGCAAAAGGCTCCCATTCAGAGATCAGACCCCACCATTACTATGAAGACAGACAGTTCACGTACAGGATGGGGTGCTTGGGTTGTTGATACCAAATCACAAACACAAGGCATGTGGAGTGAGAAAGACAAAGAAGGACACATAAATGCTTTGGAGCTATTAGCTGTCTTTTTTGGTCTCAAGTCTTTGTTGCATGACCAACGTAATGTTCACATAAGAATTATGACTGATAACACAAGCACTGTTGGTTGTATTAACAACATGGGTTCGAACAGATCTAAACATCTGAATGATGTATCTCAGCAAATCTGGCATTGGTGTGAAAGCAGAAACATATGGCTCAGTGCTGCTCACATTCCTGGTGTTGAGAATGTTGAAGCTGACAGTCTGTCTAGACAGATCCACATTGACACAGAATGGAAACTGGATTCAATGCTACTTTCTGAGGCTATGAATATTCTTGATATAAAACCTGTCATTGACTTGTTTGCCTCTAGATTAAATTTTCAGTTTTCCAGATATGTGTCTTTCTTGCCTGACCCAGGAGCATGTGCTATTGATGCATTTAGCATGTATTGGGGAAATGAGACTGTTTATTGTTTTCCACCTTTCAGCATTATACCCCGGGTCCTGGCAAAGATAAAGAAAGACAAAGCAAGAGGGGTTATAGTAGCGCCAACCTGGAAAAATCAGCCCTTTTGGCCAGCACTGATGAAAATTCTCACAGCCAGACCTGTCCTCTTGTCAGCCAGAAACACTCTTCTGACACAACCAAGTCAAAAGGAGACAAAACACCCACTGAGGAAAAGCCTGACGCTGCTAGTCTGCAAAGTGTCAGGGATAGATTCAGAACACAAGGCTTTTCTGAGGAGACTACCAGTATTCTCATGTCCTCATGGCGACCCGCAACAAAACAGATGTATGATGTGTACATACGAAAGTGGGAGAGGTACGCGTGTGAGCAACAAGTGGATTCAGTTTCACCGCCTCTAGCCACAGCTGTAAATTTTCTGGCATCGCTGTTGAAAGAGGGATATTCTTATAGCGCTGTGGGCACCGCTCGTTCTGCGCTAAGTTGTTTTCTCTGCAACTATGAAGGGGCAACGTTTGGTCAACACGAACTTGTAAAAAGATTTATGAAGGGTGTGTTCGAAAGAAAACCACCACTACCAAAGTATCACCACACTTGGGATGTAAACATTGTGCTAAAAATGTTAGAAACGTGGGTTCCAGTGCAAAACCTGACGTTCAAGGAACTGACAATGAAACTTGTGATGTTAATTGCCCTTCTGTCGGGTCAGAGGTGTCAAACTATTGCTGCTTTGGACATCGACAATATGCTACTTTCAAGGAAAAGTGTGTTTTTTATGTAAATAGATTATTAAAACAGTCAAGAAGAGGAGCCCATCAATCACCTATTGAACTCATGGCTTTTGTGGAAAAAGAGGCTTTGTGTGTAGTTCACACTTTGAAAGAATACCTGAGACGGAGCAAAGAACTGAGGGCTCAGAATGCTACCCGACATTTGTTTATCACTCTCCAAGCACCGCACCGAGGGGCCACTAGCGATACCATCGCGCGCTGGCTGAAGTGGACGATGGAGAGGGCAGGCATAGACATTACACGCTTCACGGCACATAGTACGAGGTCAGCCAGTACTTCCGCTGCTAAACTTGCAGACGCTCCAATAAACATCATCATGAAAGCAGCTGGATGGACAAATGTTTCCACGTTTGCTAAGTTTTATAATAAGAAGACGGGGCCAACACTGACCATGGGCCAATCCATCATGGAGCGTTTCCTACAACATAAATAAGGTAGGACAGTTTCTTGTTTACATGTGGTGGATGTGTTTGTCTCGAGAACACTGTGGCTCTAAAATCTCATGTGCATATAGTGGAGGGATGCAGGAAATGAGCAAGAATTAAATACAACAAAGCGAGACTTACCTAGTAAGGTGAAGCTGGTTGTAAATTCTTGCGAATTTATTGTAGACCGGAACGGAGTGCACATGCCCACCCCTAAAATGGTCTGCATGCATACCATGCAAGTAAAATGAAATGCATACCATGCAAATGAAACAAATACCACTTTGTGGAACTTTGATCTAGAACTGACAACAGTGTTCTGCACACCGTGCATCAGTAAGACATCCCACCCTTTCAAAATGATAATAATGATAACAATGTTTATAAAATATTTAGTGTTCCTGTTATAGTATGACACAGTGTTCTCTCGAGGCTCTAAAAACTGACAGTAGGGGCTGCGCGCGGTTCTCATGTGCACTCCGTTCCGGTCTACAATAAATTCGCAAGAATTTACAACCAGCTTCACCTTACTAGGTAAGTCTCGCTTTGTTGTATTTAATTATGTGCAGCAAGATCACTTTAGCAGATCGCAATTGTGCACTTGAAATCTGTCGATGTCATACAGATACTTCAAAGTATATCACTATGCATATAAAAAGCCTCAAGTTCTTATCTGTGATTTTACTTTCTGATTTGAATTATTGTCACGACAGGCATGAGTGTCTGATTATGTGTATGCAAGGGGTATGAATCAATGTGAGTGAGTCAGTCAATGTCTGCACAATGTACATTTCTGCCAAGGTGAACAAGTGTGAGAGTGCTTTGTACTCAGGTTTCAATTTCTCTAGCTCGGACCACTGCGTATTGTTTTGTGTTGTATTGAGTTGTATTGCATTGTCTTGCATTATTAGTTGTATTTTAGACCACTTTCCTTCACAGCAAGATTTCTCTGCATGAAATTTCAGGCCGCTCTCCCTGGGAAGAGCGAGTCACCACAAAAGCAGTGCCACCCTTTTATTTTCAAAAAAAGTTTCCAGTTCTATTAATATGAATTTGTTGCATGCATTCATGCATATACAAGCATGTACATTTGCATTAATAATGCATGTGCATATGAAAGTGTGTACGTATGCAACCCATATCCCAAGTTGTGTGCCTACAGACATAACCTCTTCTCACCCTCAGTTTTTTGCCTCCAACGTTGAGCAGTTCTTTCTCCAGCCTCAGGGGGTCACGTGATGGCCTCAGACCCACCCATGTATCCACCACCTCCCCTCCCTGCACACAGAAACACTTCACACCATACTGGATAGATTTGTAGCCTTTTGAGCAAGATGCTCATGACACCCCGCCCCCCCAAAAAAAAAATTAATAAAAAAGGTCTGTTAGTTTACATACATATATGAGCTTACTCCACTATCCTCTATATATAAAAAAAATAACACACACACACACACACACACACACACACACACACACACACACACAGTCACACACTTTCCATCTATTGAAGTCGTGGAGTCTTACAGCATGCCCAGGTGAGATCAGGTTAAAGTTAAAGTCTGTCCCGAGCCTAAGGCTCATCAGGCCGGTGCTTATCCCGGTTTCTGTGGCGTTAAGCGACTGAGAGTCATAGACTCCCCCCTGGATAGGACGCCAGTCTATCGCAGGGTTAACCCCCAACACAAGGTTGGTACCCCTTTTACACATGGGTGGGGTGAGAAAATAGCCGTAAAGTGCCTTTTCCAAGGGCACAACGCCATAGCCGAAAGCTGGGATCGAACCCGCAACCTTTAGATTAGGAGTCCAACGCCCTAACCACTAGACTACAGCGGCGACTAGGTGAGATCAGGGTACCTGCATATTCTGGATGACCCCCAGGGTGTGTGTGTGTGTGTGTGTGTGTGTGTGTGTGTGTGTGTGTGTGTGTGTGTGTGTGTGTGTGTGTGTGTGTGTATGAGTGTGTGTGTGTGTGTGTGTGTGTGTGTGTGTGTGTGTGTGTGTGTGTGTGTGTGTGTGTGACCTCCACATTGTGTGTTTTCTACTATCTTGGGCCATCCTCCTGCCTTTTTTTCCAGAAAGACTTAAACAGATAACAATTCTCTCCCATGCTGAAGTCAGATGTGTTGGGCCTGACTTGTCAGGTGCTTAACAGCAGCAGAGCCCATTTTCACTTGTATGACGTACAACAATGGTTGCTGTCTGAGTGTTCAAAGAAGGACACACACACACACACACACAGGCACACACACACGACAAACACACACACACACACACACACACACACACACACACACACACACACACACAACATCCCCCCCCCTACACACACACACACAACACACACACACACACAACACACACAACACACCTTGATTTGAGGGAGAATTTCCTCCGCTCTGCGCATGATGGTCTGCTGTACATCCTTGTCAGCTTCCAGACTGTAGTTGCCCCGATCCCTTGTCCCCCCCACGATGACGTAGTCATTGCTGTAAATAAAATAATCATCATCAGAAACATGTTTGGGAGGGTCAGCCTAATGGTTAAAGCATTGTGCTCAAGATCTCCCAGCCTAGCCTAGTGGTCAGGACATTGCGCTCGCAATTTGACGACCCGGGTTCGATTCCCGTTCGAGGGGATTTTTCCCCTGGAGTTTACATCAGTGCTGACTCCACTCTCCCGAAAAGTCCTTTGGATGAGACTATAAACCGAGGCCAGTGAGCGAACGCACGCAGTACATCTTGCGCACAAGTTAAATCCTTTTCTGCTTTTCGTAAGAGTAGGCCACTGTGTGTCGGTGGGAACAGGTGACAAGATTTACAAAACTGCATATACATGGGGACTGGATGTAAAAAAATAATATATATATATATATATATATATATCAGTAAATAAATAAATAACAGCCCAGGATCTAGCCACCACCAAGCCACCCATTTATGGGCATTTTTCCCTTGGAGTTAACACCAGTACCACCTTTAAGTTAAGTTAAAGTTAAAGTCTGTCCCGAGCCTAAGGCTCATCAGGCCGGTGCTTATCCCGGTTTCTGTGGCGTTAAGCGACTGAGAGTCATAGACTCCCCCCTGGATAGGACGCCAGTCTATCGCAGGGTTAACCCCCAACACAAGGTTGGTACCCCTTTTACACCTGGGTGGGGTGAGAAAATAGCCGTAAAGTGCCTTTTCCAAGGGCACAACGCCATAGCTGAAAGCTGGGATCGAACCCGCAACCTTTAGATTACGAATCCAACGCCCTAACCACTAGACTACGGCGGCGGCTAGTACCACCTTTACTCCCCTGAAAGTCCTTCAGATGAGGCTATAAACCAAAGTCCTGTGTGCCAAATGCATGCAGAACATCATTCGTATTTTAGAATAGTAGGCCACTGTGTGCCTGTAGAGAATACATGCCAAAATTAAAAAGCAAACAAACAAACAAACCTGCATGCACACCAGTGTTGTGTTTAGACATCATCTCCACAGTCAGAATGTGGCTATGTTACTGGTAGGTAAAAACGGTCACATAATACAAAATGTCACCATCACTGAACCTCAGAGCTCTAGCGAAGAAACGCATCAACCCCCCTCCCCATGTTAAAAGGAAAAAAAGTCGCCAGCCCTCTTGATTTGTACTGTATTGTATTACAGATACCTTATTATCTTAATAAACAATAAAACTCATGTGTATTATCTCAACTGTCATTATATTATTCTTATTTAAGGGCAATGGAATAAGCACTCATGCGCTTTTTTACATTCAGCCCCTGTGTGTATGCAGTTTTGTAAATTTTGTCATCCGTTCCCACCAGCACACAATGGCCTACTCTTCTGAAAAGCGGAACATGTTTTAACTCGTCATCATTATCACTGTTATCACCACCATCATCACCTCCACCGTCATGAGAATGAATGGGAGGGGAGGGGGGAGGTAGTGTCAACTCACTGAGGAATGAAGTAGGTGGGATCTTGGGCATCACAGTAGAGAAACGCCTTGATCCAAGGAGCTTTCACCTGCACAAACACACACACTACACATACAGGCAAGTATATAAATGAGCATATGTAAACACACACACACACACACACCCACCCACCCACCCACCCAAACACACACACACACACACACACACACACACACACACACACACACACACACACACTTACACACATGTCAGCCACAGAATGGTTTTTAAATACCCTCCTAAAACCTATACCAGTTTAGCTAAGCAACAGGACGTAGTGAGGCGTTCCCTATAGTGTGGATACCATCACTACAACATGCTGCCAGTACACAGCCCCTTCAGGAATCTACAGACTCTACCATTCTTGACCTGATTTCGCTGAATTCATGAAGAAATTAAACCTGAAGTATCAAATGTTCCCAGTACTTTTTGTTTGCTTGTTTGTGTTTTTGTTTCCTTTTTTTGTTCTTTGGCAGAAGCTTTGAGGTTCACAAATGGTGAGATTTTGTGTATGTGACCATTTTTTTCCCCACCATTTAAGGTGGCCCATATTCTGACTTTGGGGATAGATATTGATAAGAAAATCTATAGAATGTGAGGCAGGGTTTTTTGTTTTGTTTTTGTTTAACGATCATTATCTTTACTGTTCAAGACATTAACCCTTACAGCACTGAATATCTGCTAACAATTACTTCCCTTATCCTGAATTTCTGCCCCTACGCTCTCCCCCTTCAGTCCTGTCAGCCGATTTCCCGGTGATAACGGTACCAGAGGAGGGTTTGTTTATAGTGATCCATCAGGCAGCTAACTGGCATCAACAGACTCTGGAACGTAGTTTTGATATGGCAAACACGGCTTCTCCTTTCCCACAACAAAGTTTATAGAGCTTCGAGTGTGTGTATGTAAAATTTACCTAGGTGCCCATTTTGCACTCTTCTGCACCTCAGAAACCCAGGAATTGAAGGAAAATTCGGTTATGCCGGTTTTCCTCCTTACAGGACTGAAGGGTAGCAGAAAGCTGAGCCGGAAAACAGGCTTGCCGTATTGAAAGGGTTAAGAGGGTAAGTTTGAATGTCACACAGCTGTACAGATGCTGATGGACAGACAGATAGGTGACATACAGACAGACAGACAGACAGACAGGAGGACAGAGCCAGTTACCATTATCAGCTCTCCTCTGACAGGGTACATGGAATTGTCAGGCACCAGCCGCTCAGCGCCCAGACCAGAGCAGTTGACAACGATGTCATAGCTGTCAGCCAGCTGTCACACACCACACAATGTCATAGCTGTCAGCCAGCTGACACACATCACACAACATCATACTGTCACTGTCTCACAACTGTCACTGTCACACAATGTCATACCATCACTGTCACACAATGTCATACCATCACTGTCACACAATGTTATACCATCACTGTCACACAATGTCATACCTTCACTGTCACACAATGTCATAGCTGTCATCCAGTTGACACACAACACACAACGTCATACCGTCACTGTCACACAGCTGTCACTGTCACACAATGTCATACCATAGGAACAGATGACAATATTTACACAACTGCATACACACGGGGACTGGATGAAATAAAAGCACATGAGTGCTTATCCCAATATCCTCGATATAAAAGAATAAAAGAAAAAAAAGAAAGAAAAAAGAAAGAATACCATCACTGTCACACAATGTCATACCGTCACTGTCACACAATGTCATACCGTCACTGTTACACAATGTCATACCGTCACTGTCACACAATGTCATACCGTCACCATCACACAATGTCATACCATCACTGTCACACAATGTCATACTGTCACTGTCACACAATGTCATACCATCACTGTCACACAATGTCATCATACCATCACTGTCACACAATGTTATAATCAAACTTGACAACGACAGCAAACAAGCTTCTGATATTATAGCTATATATATATCATTTTCAAGTCTGCATGCTTCACTTGCACATTGCATGACAGGAGGATAATAGATAGACACTAAGGTGCTCAGATGGCAGCCAATACTTAAAAACACTGGCAGATTGGCAATCAGATGGCTTGCTGAAATCAAGAAATACCTTCGGGCTGCTCTCCCTGGGGAGAGCATGTCACCACAAGTGCAGCTTCACCCATTATTTATTTTTTTTTTTCTGTCTGCAACTGTATTTGTTTCCCTATCAGAGTGGCTTTTTTTCTACAGAATTTTGCCAGGAACGACCCTCTTGTTGCCATGGGTTCTTTTACGTGCGCTAAATAATGATGTGTAACACACAGGACCTCGATTTATTGTCTCATCTGAAAGACTAGCACCCAGACCACCACTCACAATCTAATGGATGGGCGGAAAAGTTTTGGGCCCAAAAGGGATCCGAACTGCCGCACACTTCTGACCCAGACTTTTCGCTTTCTAGACAGGCGCGTTACCTCTAGACCACTTACCCACCATACCCAGGGGACAGGATAGCCTAGTGGTCAGAACAATGCGCTGGCAATTTGTCAACCTGGGTTCGATTCCTGTTGTGGGGGATTTTTCCTCTGGAGTTAATATCAGTGCTGACTCCACTCTCCCCAAAATTCCTTCGGATGAGACTACAAACCCAGGCCCCATGTGTGAATGCACGCAGAAATCTTGCACACACATTATATCCTGTTCTGCTTTTCATAAGAGTACGCTCCTGTGTGCCAGTTGGAACAGATGACAAGATTCACAAAACTGCATACACACGGGGATTGGATGTTAAAAAGCACATTATCCTCGATATATCTATTATCTATTATCCTCGATATAAAAGAATAAATAAATATAAATAGATAAATATGATACAAGTCAAGGGATGATACCAGAAACATTGTCAAAATATTCAAAAAGAAAAGAAAAAGAAACAGTACACATCAGGCTGAGGGGCAGGCACAATATTCCTGCACATGGTAAAGATATAGACTCCCTTCAATTTAATAAAACACTGGGTCAAAATTAAACCAAAAAAACCCACAAAAACTTAACAAAAGAAAATTAAACAAAAAGCTTCCCCCCACCTTCCCTGGCAATAGTCCCTCTCAAACAAAACAAAACAAAAGCCTTAAAAGCTCAAAGTACCCCTCCCCCAACCACTCTCTTGGAGAAAAAACCCCCCAAAAACCACAAACACAACCAAAGAAAAAAAAACACCAACAAAACCAAAACTGAAAAAAAAAACAGGAAAAAAAGAAAAAGGAAAAAAACAAAAGACCAACAGCCAAGAGAGCCACCATAACACATACCTCTTCAATTTTGTTGACAGTTCTGAACTCCACAGTCCCTCCTTTCTCTTTGAACCTAAACAAAATAATACATTGATTGAAAACAAAAACAAAAAATCAATATCAACATAGTCTGGCAAATACAAAAAAAAGAAAAAAAAGAAAGAAAACGAACACCATTATCAGCAAACATGATGTATTCAGCATCCTATTATTACATCTTGCAAGTATTGACTGGATGTATGAAAACCCCTCAACATTTCTTACCTTCTGTCCTTTATTCACTGATGCTTTGGCATAGGGCCAAACTAGATGGAAACAATACAGTTTTCCTCTGTTACAACCGCTGTTGTTATTGCCTGTTATTCAGCATAAAACTGCTAAACACATGAGTGTGTTCACTTGTGAGTGTGTGTGCACGCACACACACACACACACACACACTAATACACACACATGTATGCATGAATGCTTGCACGCAAACATGCTACAAAAACAAAAACACAAAGACACAGACAGCAACAGACAGACAGACAGATGCACAACACACACACACATTCTCTCTCTCTCTCTGATCCATACCTGAAAGCACATGAGTGCTTATTCCATTATCCTCGATATAAAAGAAAACATTAAAAAAAAATTTAAAATCTCTCTCTCTCTCTCTGGACAAACACACACACACACACACACACACACATGGACACAAAGCTGCATCAGTAGCACTCACTGTCTCATTAACCAAGGCATAAACTTTTTAGGCTGAGTGATGACAGTCACGAAGGTTGACCCATACCTGAAATCACACCATGCAGTCACCTTTCACCTTTATACTTTCTGACCAATACCTGAAATCACACCATGCAGTTACCTTTCATCTTGATACTTTTTCACCCCTATCTCAGTAGAGCTGCAAGGCTCACCAATCAATGGTGAAATTTTGTGTATACATGTATCCTTTTGCCTACCATTATAAGGTAGCTGCATTCTGACTGTCTAACCATGACACCAATGTACATGTGTGCGACTAAAAAAAAGTCACTTGTTCCTAGACAGGGCATGCAATGGCCTACTTTTCTGAAAGGCAGATTGGGTTTTATCACGAGCACAAAATGTAGAACGGGATTTATCATGAACACAAAATGTTCTGTACGGGTTTGTACACAGGACCTTGGTTTCTAGCCTCATCCAAAAAACTTTCATGGGAATGGAATCTGAACTGATGTTGACTCAAGGGGAAAAAAAATCTCTGTGAATATGGCGGTTCAACCCCACACTGTCATACTGCAAGTTCAGCAATCTAACCACCTGGCTATTTCCCACTCCCCCTTTTCAATCTTACATTTTTCTAAGACTTATGAAAAAGCATACTGTCATTATTGATAGTTTTACATTTTCACCAATTCAAGAACCTTAGAGGTTGCCCAGAATATGCACCGTCTCACTCATCACAGACATCACAGAATCAGTGAAGTATACACTGGATGAGAAGCCGAGGCCCTGTGTGCAAACGCACGCAGAACATCATGAGCACACGTTAAATCCTGTTCCGCTTTTTGAAAAAGTAGGCCTTTGTGTGCCAGTGGGAACCGATGACAAAATTTACAAAACAGCATACATACGGGTACTGGATGTAAAAAAGCATGTGTCCTTATTCCATTATCCTTGATATAAAATAATAAATGAAAAGAAATTTGTATGTATACATAACATGTATGGCCAGCCATTTTCAGATACTTTGTCACATAGGCAGTGACACTTCCACTTTACATTTTTAGCACCCCTTCAATAATAACTAAAAAAAAGAAAAAAAAAAAAAAAAGAGCTTGTAAAGGGTGGTGCTTTATGCACGTATAACAAGTTTCTATTTTCTGACAAAAAGCGCTCTGAGCTCTCTTTCTTGTCTTTCTTGTTTTGTTCCATGTGTTTCAGATTTCTGTGAGTAGTGTGTGCATATGTGTGTACATGCATAAATGCATGTGTACGCACACGCACACACACACACATAAAAACACATGCAGACACATATGTACACACACACACTCACACACACACAGGCACACACTCATGCATGCATGCACACAAGTGCGCATGCATACATACCAGGGTTCATACAGATCTTTGGGAAGAAAATTCAAGGACTTTTCAAGGACTTTCAAGGACCTCACTCTCAATTTTCAAGGACCTCCATCGACAAATAGTGCTTGCATTTTAACAATGTCTACACACTTTACAGCTGAAAAGAAAATATCTATAGCCATTTGGTCCAAATTTTCTTCATAACAAGAATCAATAATTATTTCTACTGCAGTTAACTGGGCTAAATCAAAAACAATCGTTCGCCTAAAGTGTGCACTTAACTTAAAACCATTTCAATCTAAGTGATCACCCCATCTGTTCATTCATAATTTCTCTGCATACTGGTTCTCAAAGTCTGAATATGTGTAAAGCTCCCTGTGAGTTACTTTACCAGGAGACTAATAGTTTACAATAGTAAACATTCATCCTCCTGGATAACAGGTTGGAAGGGAGGGGGGAGGGACTGGAGAGGGGGAATAGCTGATGGTATTGCTGTGGACAGATTTTCACATCACAACACATTGACATGGGTGAAAGTGAAAAAATCTCTCAATCCTGAAAACAAAATATTTTTTGTCCTCTGGACATTCCAAATCCTGTAGAAAAAAAATCAATCCTGAAGCAATTTAAGTATAATTAAATACAACAAAGCGAGACTTACCTGGTAAGGTGAAGCTGGTTGTAAATTCTTGCGAATTTATTGTAGACCGGAACGGAGTGCACATGAGAACCGCGCGCAGCCCCTACTGTCAGTTTTTAGAGCCTCGAGAGAACACTGTGTCATACTATAACAGGAACACTAAATATTTTATAAACATTGTTATCATTATTATCATTTTGAAAGGGTGGGATGTCTTACTGATGCACGGTGTGCAGAACACTGTTGTCAGTTCTAGATCAAAGTTCCACAAAGTGGTATTTGTTTCATTTGCATGGTATGCATTTCATTTTACTTGCATGGTATGCATGCAGACCATTTTAGGGGTGGGCATGTGCACTCCGTTCCGGTCTACAATAAATTCGCAAGAATTTACAACCAGCTTCACCTTACCAGGTAAGTCTCGCTTTGTTGTATTTAATTCTTGCTCATTTCCTGCATCCCTCCACTATATGCACATGAGATTTTAGAGCCACAGTGTTCTCGAGACAAACACATCCACCACATGTAAACAAGAAACTGTCCTACCTTATTTATGTTGTAGGAAACGCTCCATGATGGATTGGCCCATGGTCAGTGTTGGCCCCGTCTTCTTATTATAAAACTTAGCAAACGTGGAAACATTTGTCCATCCAGCTGCTTTCATGATGATGTTTATTGGAGCGTCTGCAAGTTTAGCAGCGGAAGTACTGGCTGACCTCGTACTATGTGCCGTGAAGCGTGTAATGTCTATGCCTGCCCTCTCCATCGTCCACTTCAGCCAGCGCACGATGGTATCGCTAGTGGCCCCTCGGTGCGGTGCTTGGAGAGTGATAAACAAATGTCGGGTAGCATTCTGAGCCCTCAGTTCTTTGCTCCGTCTCAGGTATTCTTTCAAAGTGTGAACTACACACAAAGCCTCTTTTTCCACAAAAGCCATGAGTTCAATAGGTGATTGATGGGCTCCTCTTCTTGACTGTTTTAATAATCTATTTACATAAAAAACACACTTTTCCCTTGAAAGTAGCATATTGTCGATGTCCAAAGCAGCAATAGTTTGACACCTCTGACCCGACAGAAGGGCAATTAACATCACAAGTTTCATTGTCAGTTCCTTGAACGTCAGGTTTTCCACTGGAACCCACGTTTCTAACATTTTTAGCACAATGTTTACATCCCAAGTGTGGTGATACTTTGGTAGTGGTGGTTTTCTTTCGAACACACCCTTCATAAATCTTTTTACAAGTTCGTGTTGACCACACGTTGCCCCTTCATAGTTGCAGAGAAAACAACTTAGCGCAGAACGTGCGGTGCCCACAGCGCTATAAGAATATCCCTCTTTCAACAGCGATGCCAGAAAATTTACAGCTGTGGCTAGAGGTGGTGAAACTGAATCCACTTGTTGCTCACACGCGTACCTCTCCCACTTTCGTATGTACACATCATACATCTGTTTTGTTGCGGGTCGCCATGAGGACATGAGAATACTGGTAGTCTCCTCAGAAAAGCCTTGTGTTCTGAATCTATCCCTGACACTTTGCAGACTAGCAGCGTCAGGCTTTTCCTCAGTGGGTGTTTTGTCTCCTTTTGACTTGGTTGTGTCAGAAGAGTGTTTCTGGCTGACAAGAGGACAGGTCTGGCTGTGAGAATTTTCATCAGTGCTGGCCAAAAGGGCTGATTTTTCCAGGTTGGCGCTACTATAACCCCTCTTGCTTTGTCTTTCTTTATCTTTGCCAGGACCCGGGGTATAATGCTGAAAGGTGGAAAACAATAAACAGTCTCATTTCCCCAATACATGCTAAATGCATCAATAGCACATGCTCCTGGGTCAGGCAAGAAAGACACATATCTGGAAAACTGAAAATTTAATCTAGAGGCAAACAAGTCAATGACAGGTTTTATATCAAGAATATTCATAGCCTCAGAAAGTAGCATTGAATCCAGTTTCCATTCTGTGTCAATGTGGATCTGTCTAGACAGACTGTCAGCTTCAACATTCTCAACACCAGGAATGTGAGCAGCACTGAGCCATATGTTTCTGCTTTCACACCAATGCCAGATTTGCTGAGATACATCATTCAGATGTTTAGATCTGTTCGAACCCATGTTGTTAATACAACCAACAGTGCTTGTGTTATCAGTCATAATTCTTATGTGAACATTACGTTGGTCATGCAACAAAGACTTGAGACCAAAAAAGACAGCTAATAGCTCCAAAGCATTTATGTGTCCTTCTTTGTCTTTCTCACTCCACATGCCTTGTGTTTGTGATTTGGTGTCAACAACCCAAGCACCCCATCCTGTACGTGAACTGTCTGTCTTCATAGTAATGGTGGGGTCTGATCTCTGAATGGGAGCCTTTTGCTTGTCTATGTTATTAATCCACCATTCTAGCTCTGTCTTCCCTTCAGCTGATAACACAGCAGGCTTTTCCCAGTTCCCCTTGCTTAGTTTAAGTGCGGAACACTTATCTTGTTCAAGTGCTCTGTAGTACAAAGGACCCAATGGCACAGCAAGAAAACAAGAAACCATTAGTCCAATACAAGATGCCAGAGATCTTATAGTTGTACTTTCC
>JASPKP010000460.1:15000-17500 GCA_030674155.1 Stramonita haemastoma | reverse complement strand
ATGTAGCTGACATATATATATATATATATATATATATATATATATATATATATATATATATATATATATATATATATATAAAGTAACCACCTCCATTTCAGTTCTCTTGATCCGCCAAAATGAGTGCAAGAACTCAAAAGCCTCAGAAAACCTATTTGTCTTTTGTTTTGCTTCTGAGAATACATTTCTTAAAGAAATAAAAATAAGCAACCCGCACCCCCACAAACAAACAAAAATGGTAAAAAAAAAGAAAAAGATCAGAGGCTTACACAGCAAACCCATCTGAAAATGCTCAGCTAGGGAACATAAGGGGCCGGGATAGCTCAGAGGTCAGAGCACTTGCTTTCCCCCAGCAAAGGTTAAGCAGCATCGAGTGTGGTTACCACCTAGATGGGTGACTGTTCGCGCACCTTGGCTTCAGTACAGTCCCCCAGTTTACCCAGCTGTAAAATGGGTACCTACCCTCTTTAGGGTCTGAGAAGGTAAAGCAGCGAGGGAGAGGAGATGAGTGCCACCCTCAATATGCTGGCCCCTAGAGAAGCTGAGGTCTCTGATGCCTTGCTTCCCTACGACCACACAGATTATGGGACACCTTTACCATTACCTTTTACCTTAAGGAACATGAACAGATTTATGTACAGCATGCAACGACAGATCAGATTACAGTCTAGAGAGGCAGGGTTGGGGCTAGAAGCTGTGATCCACCACCACAACAAGAAGAAGAGAGTTGAGCAGAACAGCACAGTCAGGACTGACCATGATGAAGGATTGATTGTCCGACACCACGAAGCCAGGCACCAGGGAATGTCCCGAGTCCTTGGCCTCTGGCGACATGGCCAGACTGGTGTAGTAATCCCACGTGTCCTGCACCCATTCTCTGTCACACAGGACGGGAGCCAGTGAGTGCAGATATATATATATATACATGAATATGATGGATGGAGGCCAATCCTTTCTTTCCAAAAAAAGATGGGATAAGAAAATGTGTACTTTATTTGGTTTCATCATGTGGGACAAGAAAATGGGTCTTTTTCTAGGTTTTGTCATGTGAGATAAGGATATGTGTCTTTTTCTTGGTTTATGTCATGTGGGATAAGAAAATGTGTCTTGTTTTTGTTTTGTCATGTGGGATAAGAAAATGTGTCTTTTTTGTTTTGTCATGTGGGATAAGAAAATGTGTCTTTTTTGTTTTGTCATGTGGGATAAGAAAATGTGTCTTTTTTGTTTTGTCATGTGGGATAAGAAAATGTGTCTTTTTTGTTTTGTCATGTGGGATAAGAAAATGTGTCTTGTTTTTGTTTTGTCATGTGGGATAAGAAAATGTGTCTTGTTTTTGTTTTGTCATGTGGGATAAGAAAATGTGTCTTTTTTGTTTTGTCATGTGGGATAAGAAAATGTGTCTTTTTTGTTTTGTCATGTGGGATAAGAAAATGTGTCTTGTTTTGTTTTGTCATGTGGGATAAGAAAATGTGTCTTGTTTTTGTTTTGTCATGTGGGATAAGAAAATGTGACTTTTTTGTTTTGTCATGTGGGATAAGAAAATGTGTCTTGTTTTTGTTTTGTCATGTGGGATAAGAAAATGTGTCTTGTTTTTGTTTTGTCATGTGGGATAAGAAAATGTGTCTTGTTTTTGTTTTGTCATGTGGGATAAGAAAATGTGTCTTGTTTTTGTTTTGTCATGTGGGATAAGAAAATGTGTCTTGTTTGTTTTGTCATGTGGGATAAGAAAATGTGTCTTGTTTTTGTTTTGTCATGTGGGATAAGAAAATGTGTCTTGTTTGTTTTGTCATGTGGGATAAGAAAATGTGTCTTGTTTGTTTTGTCATGTGGGATAAGAAAATGTGTCTTGTTTGTTTTGTCATGTGGGATAAGAAAATGTGTCTTTTTTGTTTTGTCATGTGGGATAAGAAAATGTCTTTTTTGTTTTGTCATGTGGGATAAGAAAATGTGTCTTGTTTTTGTTTTGTCATGTGGGATAAGAAAATGTGTCTTTTTTGTTTTGTCATGTGGGATAAGAAAATGTGTCTTGTTTTTGTTTTGTCATGTGGGAGGGGAAAAAAAAGTTGTTTTTTTTTTGTTTTGTCATATGGGATAAGAAAATGCGTACTTTTTTTGGATGGTTGTTTTGTCATGTGGGATAATGTGTACTTTTTGTTGTTGCTTTGTCATGTCGGTTTTGGTCTTATAAGTTCCCCCAGTGGGCATGCCAGGGGCCTGTCAGTATTATACACAGCTTTCCCACCTTTTGGAAATTCTGTGCTAGGAACTCCCTCTTTTCTATCCCACTCTACCTTGTTCCTTTTCTTCCTACCACCCCCTTCTTGTCTATTTTCTGCCTTCTTGGTCCTTTCTCCTGCCCTTTATTCTGGAAAGACTTAAAAGATAACAATTCTCTCTCATGCCAAAGTCGGATGCGCTGTGCCTGATTTGTCAGGTGATCAAAGACAGCTCTGTGCAATTTGTGCTCATACAAGAGACAATGGTGATTGTTGTCTGAGAG
>JASPKP010000460.1:0-2500 GCA_030674155.1 Stramonita haemastoma | reverse complement strand
GACCTGCAGCCTACTGCTGCCTTTACTGCAGAGACTGAGCTGTCTGTTCACTGAGGGACTGCAAAGAAAGGCAGGACTTCAATCATCAACTAAATGTGAGTATGGTGAAGTTTATTAGATTTTGTGTGTCTATGTCTGTCTGCCTGTCTGCCTGTCTGTCCATCCGTCCGTCCGTCTGTCTGTCTGTCTCTCTGTCTCTGTCTCTCTGTCTCTCTGTCTCTCTGTCTCTCTGTCTCTCTGTCTCTCTGTCTCTCTCTCTCTCTCTCTCTCTCTCTCTCTCTCTCTCTCTCTCTCTTCTCTCTCTCTCTCTCTCTTGTGGCTTCATAACTTTATTCCCCCGTTTTCCAGATTTCGGTTTGTTGTTGTAACAACAACAGGTTTTCGAGGCAGTTTGTGTCTTTAAAAAAATAAAACGCTACGGTCTTCCTCTTTTAAAAAAAATATATATTACGCGCACGCACGCACGCACGCACACACACACACACACACACACACACACACACACACACACACACACACACACACACACACACACACACACACACACACACACACAACGCGCGCGCGCGCGCACGCACACGCACTCACATACACACATACACACACCATACACACACACACACACACACACACACACACACACACACACACACACACACACACACACACACACACACACACACACCAAACACACACACACACACATCTCTCTCTCTCTCTCTCTCTCTCTCTCTCTCTCTCTCTCTCTCTCTCTCTCTCTCTCTCTCTCTCTCTCTCTCTCTCTCTCTCTCTCTCCCTCCCTATTAAGGGCAGGGACTGGATGTAAAAAGCACACGAGTGCTTGCCCATTATCCTCGAATAAAAGAATTTGCCTCGCCTTGCCTTGCCTCTCTCCCTCCCTCCCTGCCGCCCTCCCTCCTGATAAGGCAACACTGAATCGTATTTATCACACATGCATTTAAAAAAAAAAGTTCCTCAGCTAGAGCCCTGAGGTTCACTGAGGGGGAGGATAGCCTAGTGGTCAGAACATTGCGCTGGCAATTTGAAGACCCGGGTTCGAGTCCGGTCGAGGAAATTTTTCTCCTGGAGTTAACATCAGTGCTGACTCCACTCTCCCCAAAAGTCCTTCGGATGAGACTTTAAACCGAGGCCCCGTGTGCGAACGCACGCAGAACATCTTGCGCACACGTTAAATCCTGTTCCGCTTTTCGTAAGAGTAGGCCATCGTGTGCCGGTGGGAACAGATGACAATATTTACAAAAACTGCATGCACACGGGGACCGGATGAAAAAAAGCACATGATTGCTTATTCTGTTATCCTCGATATAAAAGAATAAATAAATAAATAAATAAATAAATAAATAATGGTGGGATTTTTTGCTGATGGGACTGTTTTTGCCCATTATGAAGGTAGCCACATATCGACTTCGGGAATGTATGTATGTATGTATGTATGTATGTATGTATGTATGTATGTATGTATGTATGTATGTATGTATGTCTTTTCTTTCAGATACTTCACAGCAACCTTTGACCTCCTCACCACACGATCCATGACCCGTATGACTCTCACTGGTTATGGCCCGTTTTGGTCAATAATGGGGTAGGGAATGAAGACACAGGAAATGCAAAGAAGCTTCTGCTTCTGCTTCGTCCAACTCTCTCCTCTCTCTCTCTCTCTCTCTCTCTCTCTCTCTCTCTCTCTCTCTCTCTCTTCTCTCTCTCTCTCTCTCTCTCTCTCTCTCTCTCTCTCTCTCTCTCTCTCTCACACACACACACACACACACACACACACACACACACACACACACACACACACACACACACACACACACACACACACACAAGCAACTAGTGCTGTCTTGTCATAGGATCGAAAAGTGCCCTGCACTGCCATTAAGTGCCTGACAAGTCAGGCCCCGCGCATCCGATTTCAGTGTTCAACGAAGCCCTGAAGGTTTTTGTTTTTTTGGTTTTATTTTAGATCTTGGACTACAGGAAAATATCGGTCTTCATTTTCGTCCAATGCGCAGACAGCAACTTCGGTTGTCTTGTCATATGAGCGAACACGCGTTGTGCTGCCGTTAAGCGCCTGACAAGTCAGTCCCAGCACATCTGACTGCTAAGGTCTTGTGACTGGGGATATCATTCTTTCCCAGAGGCTCGTTTTCATGGAGGTTCCAGCATGCTTCCCGATCACACAAAAAGTTGAGCCACAGAGCTCTGGGTAAAATATTTCAATGTACTGGCGTGAGTCTACGTAACCGTTTGTTTCCGAAAGCGCAGCGCGCGCAGCGAGCACTCTCTCCGTAGACCTTCTGCAGGCAGTCTTCCACAGTGGAAAGTCTACAGAGGTCACTCAGTATGCACACAGCCACCAAACCACTCTACTGCCGCCTTGCAACACGCAGTTTTACAGGCACCATCAACAGCATAACACAACCGGCTGTGAGATGTCTGGACAATGGTCACCACACAAAAAAGGGACATCTGTCTCACC
>JASPKP010004604.1:0-17330 GCA_030674155.1 Stramonita haemastoma | reverse complement strand
GGTGTTACAAAGAAAAACCCACATGTTTTTGAATGTATCAGAATTCCTAGCTAGACTCTATAGAGTAAATGTTCTGAATGTATCAAGAATCTTTTTTTGAAAGGAATTTTTTAATGCTAAGTTTGGGGGGGGGGGGGGGGGAAGCTAATAATTGATATGATTTTTTGGGGGGTTGCTATTCTGACATTGCCTGTTGCACTGCTGTTTGTCATTCAGCAGTTAAAAATTGAAAGTGATTTCAGTCATGTTTATTTTGTTATTTTAGTTGGTATCTTATTATTTTAGTTGCCATGTAAACTTCTTGTCTGTTGCAGCTGTATGTGACGCAGAACTTTGGTGAAAACTGGAACATACTGTCGAGGGATGTCAACCCCAGATATTTCTGGTCAGTTCATGTTTGGCTCTAAGAAACTTGCCTGATCAATATACATGTTTTGATTTTTGTGTTTGCTAAGAAAATAACCAGGTTTTTCATTCTTTTAAGTGTGGAAAAATGGAAAGGTTAGTGCCTTTTCCCAACAGTAAAGGCTTATGCATATATACATGCAAATGTGGTTACATGTTTGAACAGTTGCCATTTTTCTGTTTGCTACTGTCATGTGGGTGCATGTGTACAAACACACGCACGCATGCACTCACTCACTCACTCACTCACTCAACTCACTCACTCACTCACTCACTCACTCACACTTACACACATGGGATAGCCTAGTGGTCAGAGCATTGCACTTGCAATTTGACGACCCGGGTTCGATTCCTGTTTGAGGAAATTTTTCTCCTGGAGTTAACATCACTCTCCCCAAAAGTCCCTCAGATGAGACTATAAACCGAGGCCCCGTGTGCTAATGCAGAACATCTTGCACACACGTTAAATCCTGTTCCGCTTTTTGTAAGAGTAGGCCATTGTTTGCTGGTGGGAACAGATGACAAGATTTACAAAACTGCATACACATGAGGACTGGATCTAAAAAAGCATGTGAGTGCTTATTCCATTATCCTCGATATAAAAAAATAAAAAAATAAAAAAACTCACACATTCTCACCCACTTGCTCGCTCACTAACTGTGATTGATTTATGTGTGCAGGGGAAAAAAGGGCATCGACACAGCTGGAGTTGTGCACATGGAATATCAGCCACAGTGTAAGTTGTAGCTACTGTTAAAGAAGGGAGTATATGGGAGAAAAAGGAAAAGATGGGAATATTTTTAACAAGATATATTGTTATTTCTGTTCTCGAACTGAGAGTGACATCATAATGTACCAAAAAAAAAAAAAATTAAGTTACATTTTGTATGTTTGTGGCCAGGTTTTTTTTGGTTTGGTTTTTGGGGGGGGGAGGGGGGAGCATTTTTTTTTTTTTCCTTCACCTTCACCTATCCCTTAGTCCTGTAGACCGCAGAGGCACCACTGAAGATTTTGCGGCCAGCTTCCTCCAAATCTGTGGTCCTTGTCTTTCCATATCAAATCGTTCCACTCAAGGCTAGTCCACTCTCTGATGTTGTCTTGCCTTTTTTTTTAAAATTTAAGATAAGTCAAAATATATTTTGCATTTAAAAGTATTGTAACACAATTTCAGGAAATCCCCTACTCCCATGGTTTGACACCAATATATATTGTGATAGTGAGCATGGAGTACAGCACTTTCAAGCAGTCCCAAAGCTCATGCACTTCTGTAGCAGCATTGTTGTGTCATCGTCATCACCATCAACCATCATGCAATAAAATTGTTATCCCCTTCGAGGAGATTTTTGTGTAGGAATGGGTCCATGTAGGTATACACATTTTTTTTTAAATCAAGTTTATTTCTAACATAATATTTTTTCGAAAGTGTCTTACCCAATGGTATATAATGTATTACTTTTGCAGTGATTGATTAAGAACATTTTGAAAACTGGCTTTGATTTCTTATGTAAAGAATAGTATTGTAGTGTTTTGTCTTTGTGAAGTAATTGCACCACATATAAGTCTTTGAGATAGTAAAGTTTTTTTGGTGTAGATATATCTTATTCTTGCAAAGTGCGTACATGAAAGTTAGTAAGAAGAATGTTCAGATCAAGAACAAGACTGGAGCATGTATTGTGATCCAACAATTGAAACATGTATAATATTTCCAAATCTTAACTTGTAATTATGATACATAAAATAGATAAAAAGTAGTTTTCTTAAATCTTGAAATAACACTCAGAACAATACCCCATGGAGTATGGTGTGTGTGTGTGTGTGTGTGTGTGTGATCAGATTCAGAGCAGGCGTTCTACAAACGGTGCACCATTCCTGACTGCAAAGCCCCAGGCGATGGCATTCAGTATGACCTGGGACCTTTCATGCCACAGACCATGCTGCTTACTGACCAGTACATCTTTGTGCAAGTCAGTGTTCTGTCATACCTGTATAGCTTTGATGTGTGTGTGTGTGTGTGTGTGTGTGTGTGTGTGTGTGTGTGTGTGTGTGTGTGTGTGTGTGTGTATATATACACATATATGCCTGTTGAATGTGTGTGTGTGTGTCATATTGATGTATGCGACAATGTGTAAATGTATGTACTTGTGCATGACTGTTTATGTACATTTGTGAATATTGTTATGTATACATGTATGTGTTAAGTGTGTGTGTGTGTGTTTCTGTGTGTGTGTGTGTGTGTGTGTGTGTGTGTGTATGTGTATGTGTATGTGTGTGTGTGTGTGTGTGTGTGTGTGTGTGTGTATGTGTGTGTGTGTGTAAGTAATAGATATATGTACATGATATGGTTTTTTTATGTTTACACAGAAATCAAACCTGGATGGAACAGACTCCCATATGATGGTGTCATACAAGCGAGGCTCGTTTTGTCATACCTATTTCCCTGCTAATGTGAAGACCAAGGTAAATTTGCTTTCACTTATGGGCTTTAGATATTTTGTTTATGTGGGGTTTTTTTTCATATAGACTTATCTGTGTTGGATAATATTTATTTTGTTGTTTTCTCAGTCTTATGGGAATGTCATGGGCTCTTTCAATATGAATAGCATTCCTACCTTTTGGAAATTCTGTGCTAGGAGTTTTCCCTTTTTATGACACTCTCTTTTTTCTGTCTTTTCCTTTACTTTTCTATCATCTCACTTGCTTATTTTCTGTCTTCCCTGTACATTCTCCCGCATTTTTCATAGCAGATCTTGCAAATATCCTCCTTTTTTTTTTTTTTTTTTTTTTTTTTTTTTTTACATGTTATTGACAGTATGCCTGTGTTGTTTTGTTCTGGTGTGCACCAGATGCATTCATTCACATACAGATCCTCAGTTTATAGTGTTGGCTACAGGATTTTACAGGGGACTGGAGTTGAAACCAGTGTTAACTATGTGGAAAAATCCATTCAGATGGACAGCTCAGAAGTGACTAGAACCCATGTCCCAGTTCCACATCAGATCACATTCAGTGCTTTATCCACTTAGCTATTCTGCCTCAGTCAATAGAAGATGTATTATTCCATGTTTGCATTTACTCTCATTGGTAACATTCCATGTACACTTGCTATGTTTACGATGCAAACTTTTTTTCAAACAGGACTTCCTGATGACCTTCCTTGTACGCTTACTATGTTTACGAAGCAAACTTTTTTTTCAAACAGGACTTTTTGATTTTGGATGCCACTGAGGGTCAGGTGTTCATTGCGGTGAACCACGGTGACCGCATGGGGGTCAGCCTGTACCTGTCTGACCCCACTGGCCGTTACTACGTCCTGAGTCTGTCCAGCGTCCACCACAGCAGCGCCTCCATGTGGTTTGACGTCGACATGCACAGGGTCAGTCAGTCACTCAGTCTCTGCTGCTGTCTTTGCTCATTTCACTCTTTTCCCTTCTTCACTTGAGATTGAAGTGGTTGTGTGAGTGTGCCTTTTCATTTGTTTTGGCTGATTTTCTCGCGTGCTATGAAAGTCTGTAAAGTATGTAGGGTTTCAAAAATTACTTGGCATGGTAGTTGCCAGAAAATCTGAACCATTTTGTCATTGTTTTGCTTTGATGTAGTATGGACTGAAAGAGTCTCTTTGGGAATGTTTAAATGGTTAGGCCATTGGACTAACTTAAGGACATTGTTTTCAAGGAAAAAATAACTTATGCTCTTAGAAGAAGGGTAATAGTAACAGAGGTGGAGGTATCAGAAGCAGCACCAGCAGCAGTAGTTGTATCAGTACATTTGTTTTAAGAAACAGCTCTTATGGTCTTTATTTTTCAGTTTGGCTGTTTTAGCCAAGGAACTTTTTAGATAGTTTCTCATTTCTGAAAGCGTGCATGATCTCAATAGTTAGTTTGTAAACTGTTGGTGTGTGTGCGAATAAAAAAAGGTTTATGGTGGACAGGCTTATGTGGATATTTACAGGTACAACACACATGTTCCTGTATATATATATATATATATATATATATATATATATATAATATATATATATATAATATATATATATATATGTCAGACTGTGCTGTGTGTGATGTGAGCAGGTGCAGGGTCTGAACAGGCTTATGTGGATATTGACAGGTACAACACACATGTTCCTGTATGTATATATATATACATATCAGGGTGTGCTGTGTGTGAGCAGGTGCAGGGTCTGAACGGCACCTTCCTGGCCAACCAGCAGGTGGACAGCAGCAGCAGCAAGGGCAGCCAGCTGAAGCTGAAGAGTCTGATCTCCTTCGACAAAGGGGGCACCTGGCAGGAGGTCCCTTCTCCTAAAAAGCCATGCACTTCCGTGAGTGCTGACTTCTGACACTGTACTTTGTTTTTTGGTATGAAATGGTATGAGTGAGGCTCATGTCTTGATTTGGAGTAAAATGGTATGAATGGGGTTCATGTTGTCTTGAAAAAGTTGTCAACGCAAAAGTTTTCACTAATGACGAACCAGGAAGATTTTCCCGAGGAACTAAGAAAAAAAAATCTATAAAAAGAAGTGTCTAGTATAGAGATTACTTTTAAGAAAAATTGTCAAATATGTGGCAAGCAGTTTTGTCCTTACTTGCAGTTTGTATAAAACTGGTTATTAAAATCGAATGTAATAAAGCAAGTAAATGATTGTGTCCTGTAAGGTTCTGTTACCAACCAAACTTTTCAGGGAACTTTGATGTGTGTAGCATGTTTTATATACAGTGTTGGATTAGAATTTTGTTGACTTGGAAATGGTATTTTTTAAACTGTTAGTTTGGTATGTTTTGAATGCTTCCCAGGAGCTGTTGATTAAATATCTTGTGTTTTATGAATTGTGCAAAGCTGTGCTAAAAGCCAGTCAGAAAGAGACCTGAGAAGTACAGTACTCTGTTGTGCAACTGTATTAAACCCTGTTTTAATGGTTTCATCTTTCATCAATTTGCAGATGAAAAAAGAATAGGAGAAAAAAGATTTGATGCAATGTATTAATCCTCATTTCTCAGTCTTTGGGAAAGGATAAAACCTAAATGAAAATGAAAAGATTTGGAAACTTGGAAAAGATCTGATTAGATTGTATTGAGGCTAAATTTTAACAGATGAGGAAGTTAGAAGAAAAGACAGAATTGTCCAGATTATACTTAGCCTTATTTTCTTTTGTCGTTGATGAAGATTAAATTCTAGCCAAAAAACACAAAAAACTGAGAAGAAGAGGATTTGACAGACCCACATTGACACTCTTTTCTGTGTCTTTGGTAGAGGACGACTTGTTGTAAAGGAAAGAGAGACAAGCATAACAGATCTTCTCCAGAGCTGACAGACAGGTTTTGTCTTGCAGGATGACTGCGCCTTGCTGCTTCGCTTGGACATGGTCAGCTTCATGCAGGACTGGATCCTGTCGGAGGAAAGGGCGCCCGGCTTCCTCATCGCCCACGGCCACTTTGGCCGCAACTATGAACACGACCTGCAGAACTTGACCGTCTTCACCAGCATGGATGGGGGATGGACCTGGAAGCAGGTGACTTTTGGTCATTGTTGTCTTGGTTTGGGGTCTTTTGTTGTGTTTTTTTTTTTTAATCATTGTCCACAAAAGTCACATGGATAAAAGAGTTGGTGGTGTTGAGTCGTTCATGTGCTATTGTGAATGCATAGGTTTTTGTTTATGTTTTTTTTCGTTTGTTCGTTTGCTGTTGTATCTTCTGTGACATTTCTGTCCAGCTATTCCCCGACCACTCATTCCAGTCTCTCAACCCCACTCACACCCAGTCTAGGCTCATTCTGTGGTATCTATCCTGTGTCAGAAGTCTATAGAGAACCCATTAGTGTTATGTTGTTGTGAGGCTACCAGCCAGAAAGGCCCTGCACTGCTGTTAGGTCACTTTAGCTCTGTTCAGGGGTGCCTTTTTTGATCCAACATTTGCAAGACACCATATATGTGGCGTTCCATTACGAAATGAGTCGGATGTCATCTCCAGCCTTTTTCCGCTAGAGCCCAAAATATACAGTAGGGGTGTCAGGTACCGATTTGGAGATTTTGTATAAAACTGATAATATAAACATTTCTGCACCGGAAAACATCAATAAAATAATGATATTTAGTTTCCTTTCTTATCAAAATTGCATTTTAAAACACCTACCACTGCAGAAGACCGACAGTTTTGATGAAAAAAATCCTGAAGATACGACTTTTCCGCAACCTGTATCCCCTCGAGATTTACAGTAGACCCGCCGAGAGACACACCATTTGAAAGCTCTGGGTCTCCGCCTTCAATCTGTGTCAACTATTTCTAGCGTGAGTGAAAACTTTATCCAATGAAAACGTTCAAAATAGGGAAGGAATCGTAAACAAAACATCGCTAAGGAAGGATTTCCTTCTTCTCATTGGCCCGAGAGAGCATGTGACCTCGCTCAGCCACTCTGCAGGGTCTGCAAAACAAAATGGCGTCGCTCGCTTCGAAAGTCCAGTCGAAAGCGATACCTCTAAATTCTGCTCGTTCTGACAATATTATTGAGGGATAGAACTCAGGAAAGCTTTAGTAATGAAGTGAGGACTTTATTACAACCTATTGAAGTGCTATTATGAAAACGTAAGTGGAAACGATGTCGCCGATATCGCTGAGGTGACTGAATCGAACTCGGCAATGAATCGCTCTTCATCAAGAACAGAAAATCAAAAGTGCTTCTGATTCAAGCAATGCACGATGAAGATAATTACAGTGAACTATATTTTGTCAGTATGCTTTATCTCAACATCATCGAGTTAGTTAAACTGCACACAGAAATGCGAAAAGGTTCAGCCTTTTGACAAGTACCATGCTAAAAATAGGCTGAAAAACAAAAACTTGTGTCAGATAGGCTAGTAGGCCTATTGTGTATAGAAAAATGCACTAGGCTACAGATGAGAAATCATGTTTAAAAAGTGTGTGTGTGTGTGTGTGTGTGTGTGTGTGTGTGTGTGTGTGTGTGTGTGTGTGTGTGGTGTGTGTGTGTGTAATTTCATGTGTGTGTGTGTGGTGTGTGTGTGTGTGTGTGTGTGTGTGTGTGTGTGTGTGTGTGTGTGTGTGTGTGTGTGTAATTTCATGTGTGTGTGTGTGTGTGTGTGCAAATGCTGAGTTTCATGTATGTTGGGGGTAGTGTGTGTGTGTGTGTGTGTGTGTGTGTGTGTGTGTGTGTGTGTGTGTGTGTGTGTGTGTGTGTGTGTTTGTGTGTGTGTGTGTGTGTGTAATTTCATGTGTGTGTGTGTGTGTGCAAATGCTGAGTTTCATGTATGTTGGGGGTAGTGTGTGTGTGTTTGTGTGTGTGTGTGTGAGTGGGTGGGTATGAAAAATGTCATGTGTTGAAACTATGTTGCTGTTTGATGATTTTATTTTAATCTTAAGCAGAACTCTGGCTTCAGTTTTTCAATTAAAAAAATCTTGATTTTTACAAATTTGATTCTGGGAAAAAAATCAAGAAAAAATAGTAGTGAGGAAGGGGATCAGAGTCAAGAGTACAGGATGCAGTTTGTGTATACTGTGTGTGGTGTGTGTGTGTGTGTGTGTGTGTGTGTGTGTGTAGGTGTGTGTAGGTGTGTGTGTGTGTGTGTGTGTGTGTGTGTGTGTGTGTGTGTGTGTGTGTGTGTGTGTGTGTGTGTGTGAAGTCAAATCAAAATACTATTCACTGCCCAAATATCAAATTTTATCATTCTTGTTCATCTCACTCTCACAAGAAAAAAAAAATTGTACACAAAACTGCTTCATAAAGTTTGACTATTATAAATCATTTCAAAATAAGACAATAAAATATGAAAACAAGAGCTACAAGTGCATCAGTTAACTGTGAGACCAGAAATATGGACAACTTACCTGGAAATAACAAAAAAAATCCAACCAAAACAAACTAAATATGAAATTAATGGAGAACATATACATACATATACATGCATACTCATCAGGGAAAGAGACACATGAATCAGGGGTAGTGGATGAGAGATGATGAAAATATTTAGTAACACATGATATAACAGCTGATAAACGTTTAATTCTAGAAGAATGAAAACTAGTTTACACTTGCTTCACTGTGTGTGTGTGTGTGTGTGTGTGTGTGTGTGTGTGTGTGTGTGTGTGTGTGTGTGTGTGTCTCACTATAGTATGTGCACATTATGGCTTTATAAGTTTTATGTGTAGGTAAGTGTTGTTCAAAGCTGTGGCTAAAGAAATTACAGTATAAGAATAATGAGTTTTCAGAGTCTAATTTTGGCTAGGGGAAGAGACTGGGGTTTTGTTCATGTTCACATTATCATAAAACTTTGGATTAATTTTCAATGTCTACAGTAGTGCCTCATTTACTGTGCAAATTCTCTAGCAAGTATTCCCCTGAAACCTTGCATGTAGATGCAACAATGACTTCTGAGATACATGCTATTATTCAAAAGTTTTTGGTCCATCAAAGTTTTAATTTTAAGCATAGTTAAATTTGGTAATGTAATTTTGTTGATTTTAAGTAAAATCCAGATTGGTGTTGTCGACACCTAAGTGAATTTACATATCCTAATTTCTGTCCAGGGTACCTTTCTATTCACATGTTTTGCCTTTGTAATGATATTAGTTTCAACATTCCATACATTAGCTAATTGTCCATGAGGAGATTACCTGTTTTTCACAAAATATAATTTTCTTTTTTAAAATCAAAAATATTTTCCCATGATATTCACTGTTGAAACTTAATATTCTAGCTTTAAATAATGATTTCTCTTTCTGTGTAAAATATTACTGCAAAATATTTTGTAGAACCTGAGATACAATAATCAGCCAAAATGAGCACCGAGGCCAGGAGTAGTCCCCCATTAAAATAAGTCTAATATTTCAGAAAATTCATATATGACCACAAAACTTTGTAGGTATGTTTTTCTTTGTGTACTCAATCAGCATGTAGAGTTTCATAAAGATTAAACATTGGTTGCTAAGGACAATTTAACATTGAAATTGTGATTCAGTTTTTCTTAATTTTCTCAAAATGGCCGCTTTCAGGTAAACCCTCTTCTAAACCCGCTATCTCAAAAACTAATAATCCGATTTTGATGGGGTTTTCACCAGTAGAAAGAGCATTCAAATTACATCTAGAATCATATAAAATATGCAAAAAGCCGGATTATGACATCAGACTCCTTTTGTGCTGGAACGTCACATATTAGGTCCCGACTAAATAACACTTACAGTTTAGTTGCAGTGCCAGATTGAGTGAGAGACCCACTTGGGGTGCCAACCACAACAATGTCCCTCCAGTGACCATTTCCCATAAACTTCTGACCCCAAAGATTTTGGTGCTATCTTATCACAAACACAGAAGTGTATTAGGAACTGCATCTGAGGTAACTGTGTTGTCAAAGCAACAGGGGTCACTGTATCAGAGAAGATTTTCTCTTATTGGATGAGGATCGCTGGTGATGAGGATGACATAATGATGGTGAGAAAGTGCACAAGCTTGAGACTTCTTCACAGGGTAGCATTCTGTGCTTTCTATCATAATATATCCAGGTGTCAACCGGGCCCAGGAGAAACAGACACCTGCAGTGTTGGTCAAATAATTTGAACAACACTCACAAAATCGCATCCGTGAAGTGGATGATGCTTGACTGTGTGGCACCAGCCTTCCCATTGAACCCATAGGAAACTAATTCTGGGTAGGAGTTGGCTGGAGTCTCAAAAAAAGCCTGTGACTTACAGGATTCAGATTCATGATTTCCCAGTCAGGAACCCAGCTCTCTAACTACAGTGTAACAGTGCCTGGTGGCCACAGTTTATTATAATCCTTATATATGTATGGATGGATGGATCTATGTATGTATGAACGCATGCATGTGTGTATAGTGTATACTTTGAAAAAAAAAGGGAAGAAATTAGGTGAAATATAAAGCAATATGTTTTCCCATGTGTGTGGCAACCCCCTGTGATATGACACGAGACATGCTGTGTTGTGTGTGACAGTCTTCTCTGCAAGGGGTGTACCACTTCAACATCCTGGACCAGGGCAGCATCGTCACCGCTGTCAAAACTGGCAGTCAGGAAGACACCAACACAGTGTAGTAAGTGATTACATGTTTGGCTTCTCTTTTTCTGTTTTTTTTTTTGATCTATCAAATCTTGGTAGCATCTGGTGAACCAGGTCAACTTCAAATGCAAATCTGCCTGTGCTTTAATTCTCTTTGTCTACGTATACACATGCAGAAAATCAAATATGGAAAGATCCTGTAATTTATATGAGTGTTTGATGGGTTACGAAAACAGAAACATATCTAGCATACATCTCTGAAGTCAGAATGTGGCTACCTTCATGGTGGGCAAAAACAGGTGTATATGCAAAATCTGATCATTGGTGAACCTTGGAGCTCCTGCCAAGGAACCCTCCCCCCCCCCCCCCTAAAAAAAAAATCATCCATCCATTCATTTCTCTGTATTCATTCTCTCATGCATCCACCTATCACCCAGCCACCCAGATTATCACCTAGCCAGCCAAACTGTATCGATAGAAATTAAAGTGAAAATCATGGTACTGCAATTCATCAAGTCACTTCTGCTGGATCAAAAGATGTGTTCAAAGTTTATTTTCCTGTTGTTTTTTTAATCTGTATCTTGACATTGTTTGGCTTGATTTTTGAAGAGCAAAAGCCACAGCACAATAAGAAAATTTTCTGAATTTTAATCAAATTAAAAACTGTTTTAAACATCAATTCTGAAATGAAAGTGGAAGAGGAAGTGTGAGAATTTCGTATGATTTTGATTGATTGGAAAGTGTGTGTTGTGAGAGTGTGTTGAGAAAGGAAGACTGTAAGGGTGATGGTGGTGGTGGTTGTTTCAGCTACTCCTATAATGAAGGGAAGGACTGGACGTCAGCCACCTTTGGGAGAAGAAACTGGTAGTGGATGGTGTGCTGAATGAACCCGTCATCAACACTGTGGTGGTCAGGTGAGTGTACAGCCTGATGTATGTGTGTGTGTGTGTGTGTGTGTGTGTGTGTGTGTGTGTGTGTGTGTGTGTGTGTGTGTGTGTGTGTGTGTGTATGCACTCATGTGTATGTATACATTTATGTATGTATGTGTGTGACTAATCAAGAAAAAGACAGATTGTTTAGAACTTCATTGTTCATTCAGATTTAGCATGCTGTACAAGATTGGCACAAAACTTTGTGAGGTGGTTTTCACAGGACGTGTGGTTCAGGTGGCACAGTGTAGCACAGTGTTGGATGCTGCTCATTTGATTTCCTGGGGTACTAGCTACATTATCCACATCTAGCTACATTATCCACATCTACTGATTTCTGATTTCCTGGGGTACTAGCTACATTATCCACATCTTCTGATTTCCTGGGGTACTAGCTACATTATCCACATCTTCTGACTTCTGATTTCCTGGGGTACTAGCTACATTATCCACATCTTCTGACTTCTGATTTCCTGGGGTACTAGCTACATTATCCACATCTTCTGACTTCTGATTTCCTGGGGTACTAGCTACATTATCCACATCTTCTGACTTCTGATTTCCTGGGGTACTAGCTACATTATCCACATCTTCTGACTTCTGATTTCCTGGGGTACTAGCTACATTATCCACATCTTCTGACTTCTGATTTCCTGGGGTACTAGCTACATTATCCACATCTTCTGACTTCTGATTTCCTGGGGTACTAGCTACATTATCCACATCTTCTGATTTCTGATTTCCTGGGGTACTAGCTACATTATCCACATCTTCTGACTTCTGATTTCCTGGGGTACTAGCTACATTATCCACATCTTCTGATTTCTGATTTCCTGGGGTACTAGCTACATTATCCACATCTACTGATTTCTGATTTCCTGGGGTACTAGCTACATTATCCACATCTTCTGATTTCTGATTTCCTGGGGTACTAGCTACATTATCCACATCTTCTGATTTCTGATTTCCTGGGGTACTAGCTATATTATCCACATCTCTAGAGAGAAGTGTCAGCATTTGATTGGGAAGGGGAGTCAGGCCTGACGGGTGGGGTAGGGTGGGATGGATGTTCTTAGCCCCTATTATAAAATATGATCATCGCTAAAGTCAGAATGGGGCTACCATTATAGTGGGCAAAACAGTTGCATATGCAAAATCTTGCCATTGGTGAACCTCAGAGCTGTAGCCAAGGACCCCCCCCCCCCCCCCCCCCCCCCCTTAAAAATTTTTTTTAAAAACTAACAAAAAAATTATAAATTTCTTTGAGTTAAAAAATGAAACATCAGTAAACTGTAATGTCTGACACTGTGCAAATTTAATTTTGCCGTTCTGAGTCGCACTGTGTATGCTTTTGTGTTATGTTTGAATAAACCACGTCTTCCACAGCATCTGACCTTTGTAAGGCCAGGCCACCAGAGAGGGAATGTTGGATGTGAAGTCAAAGTGTGTTTGTTGTTGTTGTTGTTTCTTCAGTATTTATGGCCATGCCAACACCAGTGCACCCTGGACCATGGTGAAGCTCAACTTCTCCCGGGTTCTGACCACCAAGTGCACAGAAAAGGACTATGTCACGTGGATGGTTAGCGACCATGATGCGGTCAGTACTTGTTTGCAGATTTTTAATTCAGAGGGAGGGAGAGAAAGAGAGAGAGAGAGAGAGAGAGAGAGAGAGAGAGAGAGAGAGAGAGAGAGAGAGAGAGAGAGAGAAATGAAATGAAATGAAATGTTTATTCATATAGGCCATGGCCCCTTAGAAGGGGGAATACAAATCAAGCAAGCAAAAAATTATATCATGGACTTGTGATGGCATTATGTTACATAAATACTTCTCCTTTTAAATGCTTTATACATGTATATTGCCAGTTGTTTTACAATACACTCATTTGTCGAAGCTAATAACAAAACCAACCTGAATAAACATGGATCTCTATAGTACTTTTGTGGTAAGAACTGCTCTCGTATATCTCTTAACCCAGGACATGAAAGCACAAAATGGATTGGGCATTGAAGATTTGTGGCAAGTGCCTTTCTATAGCGATAATAATGTACATTGATGTCTGAACTACCAAATCTGAATCGTGTCATTATACGCTTCAAATAACTATCAATATTCATAGACATATACGTTGGCACAATATTTACTTGGCTGAACATTCTATAGTGGTAAAATCTTTCACTATTCTGTACATGACTCTCACAATTTTGCCAGCAACAATCAATCAACCTTTCACGAAACTGTCGAATAAAACCACTAACATCTTCAACTCCTTGATTTAACCACACATAACCAAAACCCAATTCAAATAATTTCATTCTGACATTTGAAGCCCAATTAGTTTTGCCTCTATTATCTAAATCTAACAACATTTTATACGCTTTAAAGGGCAATCTTTCTGCATTCATCTGGGTTATTTTTATCCAATATTTAATGCATCTCACAACAGAAACCAGTGACATGGGGTACCTTGCTGTTTCCATGTACACGAGATCATTTGGTGTCTTGAGTGACACTCTCAAAAACTTTTTCAATGCAAATAAATGTATTTTGTCACAGTGTGTGGCCGCAGGATACATACCCCATATCTCAGCTCCATATTGCAATACAGGTTGAATTTGGGCATCAAATAATTTTAGGAACAGTGAAAGAGAATCGTTATTCAACAATGCTAATTTTTTCATTATACACAACAACGCATTTTTTGCTCTACTTGCGAGGTCTTTGCATGCAAAAGTAAAGCTTAAACGAGTAGAAAAGTATATACCTAAATACTTGTATACATTCACCACAGAAATCACAGTTCCACCATATGTCCACCTTTCTCTCATTGCAAGATGTCCACCCTTCCTAAATACAATAATGTTACTCTTTGTTAAGTTAACGTTTAACTTCAACGAAGCAGCAGCCCTGTGTAAACTATTCAACTGATTCTGGAGACCAATTACAGTTTCTGACATCAACATTATATCATCAGCTAACAACAATATAAACATTTCAAGAAAATCATTAGTAAATGTTGCACCATGTTTTCCAGACTTTATGACCTCTTTTGTCAATTCGTTAATGAACAAAGAAAATAGAATAGGGCTGCATACATCACCTTGTTTCACCCCACACGTACAATTAATATAATTTGATAACATACCACCTGAACGTACTCTTGCTTTCACACAATCATACATGCTCACAACACATCTGTACAGTTTTCCACGAATACCATTTTTAAACAAGACTAACCACAACAAACTTCTGTTGACAGAGTCGAAAGCCTTCTCAAAATCTATAAATGCAACATACAATTTACGGTTTAGACTAAATTGTTTTTGAATGAATGCCATAAGTGTAAACATATGATCTACAGTGGAATAATTCTGCTTGAAACCTGCTTGAAATTCTCCAGTTATGTTATTTTCAGTTACCCATTCCTGTAGTCTTCTATTAATCACAGCACTGTAAAGCTTGCTACTTATGTTACACAATGAAATTCCTCTATAATTATTGGGGTTGTTAATATCACCTTTTTTATATAATGGAAGGACAATCGACTCTGACCAACTATCAGGATAAACACCTTCATCAAATAAATAGTTCAGAAATGTGACCAAAAAATTCAGAACAACATTCTCAGTGCAAGCATGTTTTATCAACTCCCCAATAATCCCGTCAGGGCCTGCAGCTTTTTTATTTTTTAATTTTCTCAAAGCCATCAAAATTTCTTCTTTTGAGATTGGGCGATTAAAGTATTCATTGTCATAACTGTTCTCGACATCATTTTCAACATCTGCTTGAGTTAAATTAGAACTTTGGTTTTCATCTTTTTCAAGCAACCCTCTGAAATGATCAAACCACATATCCACGTTAATACTATTTTTAGGTTGTTTTCGTTTTGGAAATGTTTTGTGTACGTAATTCCAAAACTCTTTCTGACTGCCAATATTATTGGATAATTCAGTTAACAGTGCATTGTTATAATCTTTTTGTTTTTTCTTTACCATATTTTTATACTCCCTTCTTGCTTTGCAGTATGATTCCCTATCTGATTTAGACAGAGTATGGCGATACTTTTTCAGCAAATTACGCACTTTTCTTTTAGTGACACGGCATTCTGTGTCAAACCAGTCATTTTCTTTCACATTGTTTCCAATGCTAATTTGTTTTTTCATACAACCTGCAGCTTCTCTTAGACATGAATCAAAAGCATTTAGTGACTGGTTAAAATCTGTACCTATTAAGCTGATGGCATTTTCTAAACGCATTTTAATTTCATCACAAGCTAATGTGTTTTTAAACAAATCAGAACAGGCCTCATCCCAAACAAACTTTTCAATCACACCATAGTAGTTTGTTTCCTTCATACCAATCTGGTTGAGGTCAGACTTAACACAAAGGGTTATAGGTAAGTGGTCAGACTCTATTCTCTCTACCACACACATTTCACAGTAATCAGAAATACTGGCAAATAACTCACATGTCATTAAAAAATAATCATTGATGCTACTTCCTGTATCAGATATGTATGTGTAGTGACCCTGTAGGTCACCCTGACACATGCCATTCAAAATGCACAAATCTAAAGCTGTGCACACATTCAGCAACATTTTACCATAATTATTCAATACAGTGTCCTGAGAATTTCTGTTTACATTTAAAGGACCACTTTGGTGTAGATTCTGGAAAGTTTCGTATGTTGTTCCCTCTTGACTACCTGAAATGTTTGAGGTTCTACTATTCAGATCACCATTTAAGAATACATAAACATCATCTCTAATCAAAAATAGACACTCGCACAAAAATTCCTCCAAAGAAGCAATTCCATTATCCATATCAAAATATGCATAAACAGGTGAACCTTCTGGCGGTACATATGCACACACATACAAAACATGCTTAACAATTCCAAATAAAGATTTATCAATCAGAAAAGCACAAAAATGATCAGAATCAACCTCAATCAATTTTACATAGGAACACAATTCATCCTTGATGAGACACACTATTCCACCAGAGTGTCTCCCACGTGCTGATAGCTTTACAGCAGGTTTAGTGTGGACTTTATATCCAGTAAACACTGATGACTGAAATTCTTTAACAAAAGTCTCAACTAAACATACAAAGTCAAAACTACAGACAAATGAAATAAAATCTTTATTAGACAATTTGGGAAAGAGACCATTAATGTTCCAATGAAGGAAGGAAAAAGATTTAACATCATTACAAACATCATCATCAACCCTGTCCGGACAATCATTTTCCACAGACAAGACAGAATCAAACAAATTTTGACAAGAATCGTTAGCCATATCTCTACTTTCACTTTCAAACATCACTGAATTGCCAAGGCTATTCACGAACTCATTGCGTGTTTCTCCTGCACGTGCTATATTTGTCTCATCATCCATAACGCACCGGGCTAACTTTACCGGTGTATGTTCACCGTTTGTTCCCCCCCTGTCTGTGGAAGAAAATCTGGTACACGGGGACCGGCCGAATTCCTATCGCATTTCTAGGAGTCTTTCTTCGCTGTCCACCGTGTACCGTTTACCGTCAATAAGCAGGTGATCAAAGACAAGGGCAGCACGCTTACCGTCACTTCTTGCTCTTTTCATGTGAGGGGTTAGTCTCTTCCGCATGTCTCTCACTCTTGCAGAGAAATCTTCACCAATGAAGATGTCTGTTCCTTTAAGCTTTTTCTTGGCTTTCAGAATGTCCTGCTTCTGCTTATAGAACACACATCTTGCAATCACTGGTGAGTCACGCTTCGAATTCACTCGATGAACTCTGTCGAATTCGATGCTCTGAGACATTTCTAATTTATCCGTGAGAAAGTCTTTCAACATACCCTCACACTCTGCAGGTGTCTCCTTGTCTCTCCTGGTCAGTCCATAGAACAGCAGATTGTTCCGTTTGCTCCTCCCCTCCAGGTCGTCCGTCTTCCTCTGCAGACTGTCCACCATCTCTGCCAGCTCCGCATTCCTCTCCTG